>JADRCD010190816.1:0-15069 GCA_019843815.1 Montemys delectorum | reverse complement strand
TTGGTTTTTGGAGGGGAAACCGGGAAAGGAGAAATTTACATGTAAACAAAGAAAATATCTAATTAAAAAAAAAAACAAAAAACTTCTCAGCAAAAAGCAAGATAGAGTTCCCTGGAGCAAAGAAGCTCTGAGTGCTAGTTTCTGGGGGTTCCAGGGCCATAGCCATTACAACAGGAAGCAAGAGAAAAGCTTCAATGTCATAGATCGTTTTGTGCTAGTTTCCACACTGGCATAGCTGTAACAAAACTTCCTCTGGTGGAAAAAAAAAACAACATAAACTCTCAATTATTTTTAGTTACATGAATTAATTTATACAACCTATGAAAAATGAAAAATAATTATCAGATACATAGGTTTATTTTTTCAGAGACAGTAGATTTGGGAATACAGAGCTCTTCCGTACCACTTCAGGATCTGGAAACCTGAGGACAGATAGATAAGTATAAATGATGTGGTTTCCAGTGCACACTTGTGAACACACATCCACATTTTCCGTAGTCACATAATTAAACAACCTTTTTCTACTGCAAATGTGCCCCATGACAGTCCCTGTATTACGTTGAGGCATTAAAATGACAGAAAGGGATGACTGCTGTCCTAATGCCTCCCATGTGAGATGCCACTAGGTAGCATGTATGAAAGGAGTTTACTTTGATTTTTTTTTTTTTTTTTGCGAATAAGAATTCATCACTGTAATTTCTGGTCATGGCAGCAATGGCTGCTCATTCAGAAATAGGCAATTGCAGCAATGCATACTACTGTCTAACCTGCCTTTGTCACCCGACAACACAGAGGATGCATTGTTCAATGCCAAATGATCCTTTTGTCACCATTTTCAAAATAGCTGCCTGGTACTTCATTGCATGAATGGAATATTTTCCTGGTCTGAAGTTCTTTATCTCTGTAAATCATAACAACCCTACTTGATTACACTTTAACTATGGCTCTTTGTGAGCTTTGATGTTCAATTTGGAAGAATACTAGATGAAATATTTCAGAACATTTTTAGCAGCTACAAATGTTGTGTGAACTCTTTATTTTCTGTTTCTTTCTGCTTCACAATCAGACTGGTCTTTTTGTTTTATACAAAGCTTCATCAACCCACAGATCTACCAAGCTGAAGGGAATTACTGGTTTAGTTTCATCTCTCTAAAACTTAGCCTCTCCCTGTTCAAAATGAAAACACCTCTAACTCAAAGTTTGGCCAAGGAGGAAGCTTTGAGTTTGATCTTCCATCAAGCATATAATAAGCATCCAATATGTTTTAGGTGTATTCTTGGCTGATACTATTTGTGCTAGTCTTTCGCTGTGTATATTACCTCTCCCGTACAATCTTTCCTCTCTCTGCTCTCTCCTTATGTGATGTCAACTTACAATTGCACATACATTGTGTGCATAAATTCAATGACTCTTCCCTCATCATTGTTATCTTATAAGAAAAGAGACTTGAGCTGGGCAGTGGTGGCACATACCTTTAATCCTAGCACTTGGGAGACAGAGGCAGGTGGATTTCTGAGTTTGAGCCAGCCTGGTCTACAGAGTGAGTTCTAGGACAACCAGGGCTATACAGAGAAACCCTGTCTCAAAAAACCAAAAAAAAAAAAAAATGAAAAGAGAAGAAACTTCAAGGTTGACTCAATTACTTATTATCATCTTGCCAATAATTTTCTGTGACAACTTACATGTCACATGGCAGGAAGTCATAACTGATGCAGTAGAGATGGTGAGAAGAAATAACATAAAAAAGATATGTTTGTATTGTGATATAGAACATAAATTCAATTAACTCAATTTTAATACTGTAGCAAAATTTTAGAAAAAAAGAATAGTACACATGGAGAGAACCATCTTGAGAAAGCCAAGTTTACAATGTAGGAAGATATATGATGTCTGGAACTCATATCTACATTATAAACTCCAGTGGCCTGCAACAGGTATATATATATATATATTTATTATATGCTGAAAACATATAGCAGGCATTATAAAAATGAGAGAGAGAGATAAGATTGAATATTAGACCTAAGCTGGACAGCACAGATTATTTACTTTCTCAATAGCCCTATATGAGCCACATTTGTTATTCTGAAGTAGAAATTTTTATTGTAAGCAAAGTGTCTTAGTTAGGATTTTATTGCTATAAACAGACACCATGACCAAGGAAACTCATCTAAGGATAACATTTAATTGGGGCTGGCTTACAGGTTCAGAAATTCAGTCCATTATCATCAAGGTGGGAATATGGAGCTGTCCAGGCAGGCATAGCACAAGAGGAGCTGAGAGTTTTACATCTTCATCTGAAGGCTGCTAGGAAAAAACTGGCTTCCAAGTGGCTAGGAGGAAGGTCTCAAAGCCTACTCCCCATAGTGGCACACTTCCTCCAACAAGGCCACACCTTCTAATCCTAGGTGCCATCTCCTAGATCAAGAATAGTCAAACCACCACATTCTGGTCCCTGGCCCCCATATGCTTGTTCAAAAACATGAATCTATGGGGGCCATACCTAAACACAGAATAACGCAAAATACATTTAGTGCAACTTCAAAAGTCCCTGTAGTCTATAGCAGTCTCAACAATGTTAAAGTCTAAAATTCAAAGTCTCTTCTGAGATTCATCCAATCACTTTACAGTAGTATCATATAAAATAAAACTCAAAAACGCAGATCACATACCTCCAAGATCTCATGGCACTGGATAAGCATTCCAAATGTCATATTAAGGAAATACTAGATCATAGCAAGATCAAAAACAAACTAGTCAAACTCCAAACTCTGCATCTCCATGTCTGATGTTAAAGCGGTCTTCAGATCATCAACTCCTTCATCTTTGTTGACTGCAACAAACTTTTCTCTCTTGGGCTGTTTCTACTCCCTGTTAGCAGCTTTTCTTGGCAGATATCCCATGGCTCTGACATCTCTACAAATCTACATTCAGCTTTACAGCTTGTTGTTCCATTGTCTAGGATCCACACAAGATCTTCAGGGCTGCTCCAAAGGGCTTGGGCCACTTCTCCATTTCTTCCCTCTGTAGTACTCCAGGGTCTGGATGATGCCACTCTATTGCTGCTGCTGTTCTTGGTGATCATCCCATGGCACTGGCATCTCCAATACATTGGGGTTTTCCATTGCAACTAGGCTTCACCAATAACCTCTTATACACTCTCTTCATGAGGCCAAGCCTCAGCTTCTTTACATGACGCCTTCAGTCCTAAGCTGTCAATTGCATCTAAGGCTGGACCTTCACTAATGCACAGCTTTGACCTCTCATAGTGCCAAGCTTCACCTGTTCTCCATGACCCCCTCATGCCTTCAAAAGCAGTACCACTTGTGTAATTCTTACACATTACCAATGGCAGCTGCAGCACAAGGTACAATTTTGGCTATCTCTAGAACACAGCTTCTTTGTGCTCTCAGAAAACACTTTCCAGATTTCACTTTAGTAGTGCTGGTCTCATCTTAATCATTGCTAATTCCTTAGCTCCATCTAACCAACAGCAATTGTTCCAAGTAATCCCTTCTATTTTGACTCAAGACAGAGCCACATGGCCAAACCTACAGAGTTCTACTGCTTGCTGAGGCTGGTACATGGCCCCCTTGTTCTATTATATTATCACCAACTTTCTGTTTTCCAACTCCAATTCACTCCCTAATCTTGGCTGTCCTGGAACTTGCTCTGTAGACTGACTTTGAGCTCAGAGATCTGCTTGCCTCTGTCTATTGGGATTAAAGGAGTATACTACCTTGCCTGGGCCTTAGCTTTTCTAGGCCACTTTGCCTCTAGATCCAGATCAAAACCAGGTGTCTTTCAATTTTGGATTGTCATTCATTCCAGATTAAAAATCAAAGTGAAAATGATAACCAAGTAATAATACCTAATATGATATAAATATTCTTTATTCAGTAGCAAACACATTAACAATAAGCTCAACTGGGTAGGGTCTTGCAACAAAGCCACCACTCCTTTACTCTGTTTACCTCCTTAAGCAGAAGATTCAGCTCCACTTCACTTCCTGATGCCTCATTATTACTTTAGCCATACATTTTTATATTTTTTTCTGTTCTAGGCTTGATATACTTGTTCACAAAGTTCTTCATGAAACTTAACCAGAGAACAAAGTCTCTGTTGGGTTTCTTTGAGACTTCCACTGTCAATACAATTAATATAAATGATTTCCCTTAGCCTCAGGTAGACTCTTCCAACAAAGGGCAAAAAGTGGCTACATTCTTCACCAAAATATCACAAGAACAGTCTCTCTGCCACATATTAAAATTCTTCTCATCTGAAACCTCTAGAGCCAGTCTTTCACAGTTCAAATTATCCTCACAGCACAGTCTTCCCTATTCCTACTAATAAGGCCCATTAAGCCCTACCAAAACATCCCACTGCTTTCCAAATTCAAAGTCTGGAAATCCATATTCTTCCAAACAAAATTGTGATCAGGCCTGTCACATCAAAACTCCAGTCCGTGGTACCAACTTTTGTCTTAGGGTTTTACTGTTGTGAACACACACCATGAGCAAAGAAACTCTTATAAAGACAACATTTAATTGAGGCTGGCTTACAGGTTCAGAGGTTCGGTCCATTACCATCAGGGTGGAAGCATGGCAGCTTTCAGGAAGGCATGGTGGAGGAGGAGCTCAGAGTTCTACATCTTCATCTGAGGATTTGATAGGAGAAGGCTGGCTTGCAAGTGGCTAGGAGGAGGGTGTCAAAACTCACCCTCACAGTGAGACATGGCCTCCAACATGGCCATACCTCCTAACAGTGTCACTCCCTGGGCCAAACATATTCAAACCACCATATAAGGCACATAATCTCTTGCTTATTTCTGTTATCATCACCCTTGTCTATGAATTTAGAACTTTAAGAAGATCATTTCTGGGCTGGTGAGATGGCTCAGTGATTAAGAGCAATGATTGCTCTTCCGGAGGTCATGAGTTCAAATCCCAGCAACCACATGGTGGCTTACAACCATTCATAATGAGAAACAAATTAAAAAAAAATAGATCATTTCTGAGTGTATCCCTAGGTTCAGAACTACACAAAGAAGAAAAAAAAATGTTAATATAATACAGTCACATGTATCTGAGTAGATTGATATGTAAAAGGACAAATATATATAACTGAAGACAGACTAAAGAGAGAAAATCCCCATTCCACGTGATAACTTCTGCTTTAGTCAATACATTAAAACCCAAGAAGAAATCTCTAAGGGATGTGGTTTGATGGGTTGAGATTGAGGAAAGCCCCATAAAGCAGCTATTTGTATATGAGATCACACACCAAAGAGGTATTTTCACTAAGAACAAAATGGATAACCACCAGCCCATCTGACAACAGAATGGAGTACACCCTTTATAATGCATGCATGTGAGCAAGGGTATGTCTCCAGGGGAGCTAAGGTAATGCTGTTGATGTAGTTTCCGAGAAGGGTGATACTTACTGCTATAGAGAGAGCCAGAGTTCCAGAAACAAGTTTCCCATTTTACCTCTATGCTATGCTTGGTTGCAATGTAGGTGACTTGTTAGCACTGAGAAAAAACATTCTAAATTATGTTTTTTTTCCTTTGTGATATATAGTGGATTGCATAAAGATGTCATAGATAGATAAAGTTATAGATATAGATGTAGATGTATAGGTATAGGTATAAGTATGTATTAGATATAAATATAGACATGATATGGATATAGAGGTAGAGATAGGTATATAGGTAGAGATAGTTAGAGATATATAGGAAAAGATACAATTATAAAATGTATATAGTGCTTATACATAGGATTAATAATGTTTAGTATCAAAGAATTAAGGTGTAACAGAAAATCACATCACAAACTAAAGAATCACTAAGATTTTTGTTAAAAGGAATTTTAGTACATCAGCACAAGTATGCTCAAAACAAGTATTTTAGAACAGACTAAAGGAAGGCCTGCGGCACAGAGCACCAAGTGCTTCGGAGGAAAATCTGTGCTTGAAAACCTGATACTTCCTGAAAATAGAAAGTGATTCACAAAAAGCAGCACCTTCTTCCCAAAGTGGTGAAGATACAAAGAAATATGTACAAGATCTAAGCAGAGTACCTAGTGATACCACACGGCCTATGCATCATATTTTTTTGCCAAGATCATTAAACTTGGCAAGCAACTCAGTCACATGGTAAAACCAAGCCCATGTGTCTTTCTCCAAAAAGGTAAAGCCCATCAGCACATTCTGATCTGCATTAAATTAAAAATACATAAAAGCCACATATTATATTAACAATAGTTAAAAGTCATATATTGCATTAACAATACATAAAAGTCAAATTCCAACATGAGAAACCCCATTCAGGCTTAGGCTGTAGGCCAAGGTAGGCTGTTAGTTCCAGGTCTGCCTCTGAGAATCACTGAAGATGAAAATCCACTTTGAATGTGTATGTACTTTCTACTGATACATATGACAGGTCTACAAGTTCAGTTCCTTTAACTACTTTGCAGATCCATCATACCTGTGGAACAATTTAGCCCTAAAGCTGAAAAAATAAAATTTGTAGTTAATTGTTCTTTAAATCAGTTATATGTTTGCATACACCCATAACTCCCATTTTGATAATATGAAGGAGTAAATAATTTATGATGTGTGGGGTTTTTGTAGAGGCATTTAGAACTTAGTTCTGTAAGAAATATGGAAAACATTAAGTGGAGATGAAGGAAAGTAAAGCTATCAAGAATGGAAGATGCATAGCAGAGGCCAGCATGAGCTCACCCAGCAGAGGCTGGCATGAGCTTATATCTCCTCCCATCCTCTCATCATGGAATCATAATAAAAACCCATGCCATCACCCCAGAACATGAGCCTCACAAATAATACGTTGGTGTCTTGAACTTAGACTTCCCAGCCAAAGAACTATGTACAATAGATTTTTATTAGTTATAAGCATCCTAAGACATGCTATTTTTAGAGTATTAAGAGAGTATTTTTATCTCAATAATTAATAATGAATCAGTACTTACCAGACATTTGTCAATGATCCATTTCTATCATTCTAGGATCTATTGGCATTAGTCTCAGTAAATATTAGTACAATGTCTCCTGTACTTTTAAGAAATTAGCAGATTCTGAGGTGTGGAGATTAAACCATATTTAAATTTTATTTTCAATGTACCTCAGAACCTGTGTTCAACAACATAAAAATTGGAGTGGTATTCCCACATGTCCTAAAAGTTTCCTCTCTTTAGAAAATGCTAAAACTACTGCCCTTCCATTAAAAAAGTTCACCACATAGTTATGAACCAACAAGTCTTTAAATTTTCTATAAAACTTATCACTTTATTTAGGACAGTGCACCTACTTAAGTTTGCAAGTCCTTCTTGAACCAGTTTAGAACCTAGACTGTAATATAAATCCTTACATCTTAGATTGTTGAGAAATTAAAGCAAAACCTTTCCTGTATTGTAGAAAATCAATGTTCATTAATGGGGATATTTGACCACATTCTATGAAGGAATCGCCTGTTATTTAGTAAGAGAGGAACCCTTACAGAACAACACAAAAGTATCATCAGAAGAATGATCAAGAATGTAAAGAATGTGCAAGAATATCCTAAAGTTTTAGGATGTGACAAGACATTTAAGTCTCCTGGTCATTTATCAAGTATTTATCAGTAGCTGGAATGTTTCCTGCGTTTTCTTGGAAGCATTCATAGAAATGAGACCTCCCACTAGCTCTGTAGAGTGTGTGTGATTTGGTAGCTGCAACTGTGCTAGAAACTCCAGGCTTCTATTGAGATAATTCTTCCCTCTCCCAGTCCTAACCTGGCCTATAATGAGTAGGACCCCTTAATCATGATACAAAACAGTAAGTCAAAGTGGACTATCCTGCTTATCCTACCAACACCCCTCTCTATAGATATTCTCTGAATCTAGTTAGTAGAGTGTTAGCTATCCCATAATAAAAGGGATGTTTCAGGAGTTGTGGTGGGAGAAAGCCCTCATGAAATGAACTGGAATGGCTAGCTTTAGAACAAAGCTTAAGGAGAAAAAAATTGATCATAGGTACTTTGCAGTTCTTTGTATGCAGAAATTTCTCAAGAGCCTAAAAAGATAGGTTAACCCTGAAGCTGATGCATCAAGGAGGTGATTTTCCTTACAGGCTCACGGAGGTGAGAGAGATGGACATTAGAGGAACCACAGGGCTCATTAGAAGAATGTTCCTCTTGAAAACCCATGCACTTAAGCCCTTTTCTTCCTGTATCTCTCTGGTCTTCCATGCATAAATGTTTAATTTCCCATTTTTGCCATCAATCAACTTGATGCTCAAGGGTGGTTCTGTGGATAAAAGCCACCCAGTGTGGTCTGCCCAGACGTCCATAAGCACTCAAGGCACCCGGGAGGTTCTAAAGAGCTGATGTCAGGACAGGGTGGTTGATTAATGATTCTCTGGGACATTCTGACACCCTTGCACGGATGGGAGAGATAAGATCCCAACAGTGGATGCCAGGGAGCTCTGCTTGAAAGAAAGGAGGTCAAGGTCAGACACATTGGGAAATCTGCCCAGAAACGCAAGGCATAGTTTCCTCTGGGGCAGTGTGTCAGCCTGCAAAGGCCAGGAAGAGAGTGAAATTCCATGACATAGTGCTGCAAGATAAGCAAGAGACAAGACAGATGGTATGAAGGAGACAGAAGACAACTGGAATAACCCATAGATAAGAGCAGCAGAGGGAGACTGGAAATTTGTTCTGGAATTTTATGACTCCATTTATCAGGGGAAGCACTTTATTGGGTCACCAGCACTTTGGAATATCCACTTGGAGAAATTCTTTAGTTAACACAGGAATCCTTTGGATAAAGTACAGTTTTATTGTTCAAAAGTTAGAAAAATATTCTCTATGGTGTGTATACTAACTGTGGGGAGGTCCTCAACTCTGATAGCGTGACCATTGTCCAAGTCAGGATGAGAAATTCACAAAAGAGGAGAAATGAGAAGCCCCCAAATCACAGCACTTCAGTTTCTTTCCTTCAATCACAGTCCTTCTCTCCAACACATTTCATTCTGGGCTTTGCCACTTTTAGATGAAAATATCAAAATGGTCTTCGATGAGCATCTATGACATCTGTCTAGAGTCCTAATAGGTTGTCTGAAATATCAGTGACCTCAGAAGTCAGTAAAATGGGTGCTGGGATAGAGTAAAGAGGAAGCTTAGCATCCAGTAACCATTTAAATTTCATTTGAAGCAGTTTTTCCAAAAGCACACAGGGACACACAGAATATGTATAGGTGTAAGAACATGTTATATGGATGCATAAAGGTGCTATCTATCAAAATATTTATATATCTATCATCTACATATTCATTCATCTATGGACCCATACATCTTTGCTCTAGTACACTATGCAAATATAGTGATTTTCTTGGTCATATACAGGATCTGATTATAGGATTTCCTAATAGTCTTTCTCAGGAGTCAACTTCTGAATACTTGCTCTATTTCACTAAGGTTGCTCAGTCCTCAGTAGGACTTTACCATCATAGGACTCTAATTATGGATAACATCTTTTCAAAGTTAATTTATTCATTGTTACTTATTGTTTAGGCAGCATGCAGGGTATTATACTTCTAATAATCAAGACAATATAGTATCTACCCAAAAGAATTTCAACTTTATTTAAAAATTAATGGAAATTCAAAGCAAATGTCAGTGAAAGCATGCCATTTCTTTAATTGAGAGTTTTACCATCAACATTTCATGAAAGAAACTTCTAGAATGCATCCTCATATATATGGCAAATAAAATATGTAAAATCAAGGATTGATTTGATTAATTGATTTTCAATAAAATGAGTTGTAGTCTTACAAAGAGAGAAATGGCTCTTGAGTATGTTATAAAGTTTTGTTGTTGTTATTGTTGTTCTTGTTGTTTTGTGGGTTTTGCATTTTGCTTTTTTTTTTTTTTTTTAACCTGTTTGGATGACTAGCCATAATCCCAGGACAAACCATCTGGGAACCAAAGTTGAGGAGAGAAGTATTCTTAAATTGTTACTCTTTTGAAATGTACAACTGAGCACCTTACACTCTGGTTGTGACTGTGAAAACAAAGTCTGAATTCCTGATACACAAAGGTGAGAGAAAGTAAGTGGTTTCAAAATGGAGTGGCATGGTTGGGAGAAACTTCAGCACTAAGCACAAAAGAAAAGTGGACTGGTCAACAGATCTGTGGCTTTACTATGCTTGCCTGGCAACCATAGTTATCAAAAGAGACATGAGGTTTGTCTGACTCTCAGCTAAACAAACAAGAAATAATTAATTAATTCATGAATATGGATGGGTTATCTAGTGCTAGTAAGAGTACAAGAAAAGATGCTCTCATAGGCATTGTAGAAGAACAAATTTATTATGAACCAATTTAATTATTATGAATTTAATTGAGAGTTTTAAAAGAAAACATCATTGATTTTTAAAAAAAATCAATGAAAAAGTGTTAAAAATAAATAAACAAAAACAAAAAGTCCATGACAAATAATTACTTAAGTTACACAAGATGCAAGATATTATGATAATCAATATATATATCATTTTAGTTGGGCTTTATATGAGCCAACATTTATGACTAAACATTATCATTAATGTTTGCATGTTACATACATATCAGTCAACTATGGAATTCCTCCCCAGACAATGAAGACATGCCACATAAACTGATTCCAAAAACTTTAGAGACTGATGCATGGGAATCATGATTTATAATGCTAGCCTGCAGCACATAGTTATATTTTGACAAAAAACAAAAGCAAATAAAACTGTTTTAAAACACAACAGCTAATTGAAAACAAACAAAACTATTTTCAGCATTAAAAAATAAGAATATAGAATTGAAAGAAATGATCTCTTACTTTTATCCACCACTAGCACCTGGCTCCAGCATTCTAGGCAAGTGTTATACCGCAGAATTACATTTATTAGACCCTGGAAAATATACAACTAAAATGTTATAAATAATGAAATTGTAATTGTTCATATAAGCAATATATATATATATATATATACACATATGATGTGCATATAATATGTCATATATGTATATATCATTATGTGTAATGTATATATATGCATATGTGCAGATATATCCCATTTGTCTAGGAATGACACTGCCCATGGTAAGCAAAGACTTCCTATATTAATTAGCAATTAAGCAAATGCCTCACAGATGTAGCCAGAGACTCATCTTAACTAGACAGTACTTCAGTAGGTTTCAAGTTGGCATATAAACTCAAACTTTGCTGCACATTAGATTTTTGGGGGTCACATATCTGGAGGCTTGTGTCTATGTTGTGTATGTGTCTGTGTGAAACAGTGCATATTCATATGAGGTTTGTGCAAGTGTGTATACACTTATGTGTGTAAGATAGAGGTCAACATTAGGTATTAATCTTTATTATTTTTCTACCTTATTAGTTCTCTCACTGAACCTGGAATTCACTGAATCAGGTAGTATATCTAGGAAATGGGAGCCAAGGATCCTCTGTCTTCTACTCACAAAGCCACCATGCTGGGCTTACGGACAGCCAGGATGCCTGTGGATTTTTTTCCTAAAAATACAAAGTCAGGTACTCAGTATTTCATAGAGAGTGCTCTACCAAATATCCATCTTTCACACTTCCTGAAGTATTTTTGAAGTATACAGAAGCCTGGGCTTCAGACCAAAAAACACTGATTCAAATGTTTGTTGGCATGAATCAGCCTAGGCATTAATCGCTTTTAAGACTTTCTAATTGGAAATGATGTATAGACAGAGCTGAAGAACCCTTAGATCATGTCATTTCAGTTCCATAGGGCCTCTTCCTAACTTGTCTGAGCACCAGTTGAGTGCAGGCATTTATTTTCAATGTTTCCTTCAAAGCTGTTCCACTAAGGGCTTGACTGAGCTACATCCAAACACAAGGACATTCCACTCAGCTCTCCAAATTACCCTTGCTTTTTTACTCAAGTTTCAGATCATATCTAAAGGACAGTTAAGATTCTTAGGTTTTTTTAAACCATTGAATTTCTTCTTTGATTTGAAGTTTTTGATTAGAGTTTCGAAGGGCTGGAATATTTTTCTGACTCTTGATATTCCACACAATTTCTCCCAAACACTCCTGAATTTATGAGCTTATAACAAATTAAAATTCATCTAGTTATTGCATTTCTCTGTCTTGATGACCACAAGACAGTTCTGTTTTTCTGAGTGCTTCCTGTTTTCTTGCAAAAAATCTTCCATTTCTATGTGTATAATATACTTTGAGCTACGTTTTAGACATGACCACCTATGTGAGGATTTCAAGCAAGGTTTTTTTCTGCTTGCTTTATTATTGTTCTTGTTCTATTTGAATCTAGAGAGGTATTGTACTTTATGAGAGACACACTGTATAAAAATTACATCTCAAAACTTGCCAATATATTCTCCTTCAAAGATCTGTTAATTCTATTTTAATTTGTATGATTTGAATATATTTACATATATGTATACACACACACACACACATATATATATATATATATATATATGACACTAAAATGATATCTCCACGTTTATACAATATAAATCCTTGCGGAACAAAGAATATATATGTATGCATATTATATTATAACATATAATATATTCAATTATATAATATATAGAGAGTTTTCCATTGAGGATTTATATTGTTTTGTAGATGTGGAGAAGTTATTAATGTTTTCATTTCCTAAAAAATTAGCTAGCTAATTTTAAAAATGCCATCTATACATTGGATCTTTCCTCCCAATTACACAATAAAAGTTTAGAGTCATATGGTTAAATGCACAAATTGGTTTTACTTTCTGTCTCATTGACCTACCTGTCCAATTGTGTGTAATACCATTTTGTCTTAATTTCTGTTCTTACACATCTTTTTATATCCAAAGGGATGGCATCCCTAATTATTTAAGATATTATGTTGCATTTTTTAGGTGTAAGTGTTTTCTTTTCTAAGATTAGTTTATCACAGGATATTTTCTTCTAAAAAGATTAAATAAAATGGGTGCATTCCTTTCTGGACAGGAGTTGCATTAAGCATTCATGACTCTTTTTTGTTATTAAACACTAAAATATCATGAGACAGTGACTCCTTAGAGATCAAGCAATATTGATAAATTTGATTACGTGAAGGCACTTGGCTCTTAATGGTGCCTCTTTAATACAGGCTTTTTGAAAAACAGGTATAAAAACACTTATAGTTTTTATTTTTACTTTCTGACAGTGACATTGGGCAAGCAATGCAACAGTGTATCATTGGCGAGCACTGGATTTAAACTTCAACTGCAAACAAACCCAGTTACGCCATGCTGATCTTCGGTGCATAATCTTGCATTGTGAACAAGAAAGGGGGCGGACGTGCTTATTTAGAACAGTCACATTGGGGTGCCAGCCTTTTTTCCTTGCTCAGTTCAAATATTATTGCTTTTAAATGTCAGCATATCACCAGTGTACGCACGCTACTTATTAAAACTTGCCTTTCCTGAGACATTTGAGCTGGACTCCTTAGAGCACAGTAGATATTTACATTTTCATCTGAGTTCTAGGTGGAGTAGTGCTCAGATAACAGCTGAATTAATTCTAAGGAGAGAACTACATTTGAACTGAGTGCCTCCTTGCTGCAAGAGGCTTTGCAGGAGACTGTACACGACGTGTTGCTTTCAGTGCGCATGTGCATGCTTTAAAGGAAGAATGTTTCAATAGTCACATTTTACAGGCGACACAGTTAATTTTCATCAACAGAAGTCACCTCTACACACATGATACTAGTAATTAATTGTTGACACCATTAATTTCTTTATGATATTACAGAAACGTATTTCTATACTCACATCTTGAGATGCCTGTGAAGATGGAATGCTGAAAGATGTCCTTCTGAAGATGGCTCCTTCTTTTGAGCCCTCTGATCTGGACTAGGATTTTTAGAAAAGAAAAAAAAACAGCATCATGCACCAAGCTAGGTCTCATTTTCCAACCATCTACAACTCTATCTGAAGCTCAGAGGTACTAAGAAGTAATTGTTCCTACTGAATAGAACACGAAATTCAGATGTCTTTTTTTCCTTGTTTTCTGTTTCCTTTGGCTATGTATGTGGGTGCAATTATATGCCTTCACAAGTGTATGCCAAAATATGATACCTGGTCTTTTCCTTATTGACTCCCCCACCTTAATAGTTTCAAATGGAGTCTTTATTAAACCTGGAACTCATCAGTTCAACTAGACTATCTAGCAAGAGCAGTGTAGCTAATCACCTATCTCTGGCTCCTCCAAACTGAGATTACAGGCACCATTGCTGCAATTGACTGTGTTGATGCTGGGGACCTAACTCATGTCTTCATGTTTACATGCATGCTAAAACACTTTAGTGGTTGAGCTGACCCCCAGCTTCCATAATAGAAATACCTCACATTTAAGGGATCAAAACCTCAAAAATCAAGAATGTCAAAGACATCTGATTTTTCTCATTAATGAGAAGTGCCTGGACTACAACGGAGAAGGTTTACTTCCAACATCCCTTATTAGTATTGGTGTACTTTTGAAACATGTCACCTTTTTATTTCTTAGTGAATGACAGGAAGCCAGAACTTTTAAACCATTCTTTCATCTTCTCTGCAACCTCTCAGCCTCTCAGATTAGTGTTGTTCAACATCTTACTTGATCTGCCTTTGAGTCCCTGTGAGAATGAGGAGGTGACTTGTCCTAACATTTCTTACAAAACGATTATTTCTCTTAGGTCTGCTCAAGAGAGGAATAAGAGGCTGGGCCATTCAAAGTTCTGCTCCTTAAGGATGACTTAAACAAACAGGACTCAAGTAGGAGATTTGATATCAGGAACTATCAACATCCAATCAGTACAAAATCATTTCCTGACTCCAGCTGACCATGCAGTTTTCTTTGTAGTTGCAACTTCATTAAATGGAGGACTGAGTTTCCAAAAGGAAAAGGTCAACATTTCCATTTGGGCATGCAAACATCTCCAAGATGGGTTTGAGGCTTTAGTGTTCTATTGATTCAGCCATCTCCATGCTGAGCACAGAACTTTGCCTAGAATAGATGGGCT
>JADRCD010190814.1:0-14287 GCA_019843815.1 Montemys delectorum | reverse complement strand
GAAAGTGGAAGTAGACACTATGCATGACATTACCCCCAACCCTCAGGACAGGGTCTCACTGTGTAGCCTTTACTTGGCTGGAACTCACTATATGTAGACAAGGCTGGCCTCCAACTCAGAGGTCTCTCTCCTTCTGCCTTCCTAGTGCTGGGATTAAGGGGCTGTGCCTCCACACATAGGATTATGCCAAGACCACTCCATCAAAGGAAAGCCAACAGAGCCCACTTCTCTTCCCGTTTCCCTTTTCCACTCTTCCCTAGCATGCAGCTCTCTGGCATGCACAGCTCCTAGAACTTCAGCCTTGTGCATCATCTCAGTGTCGTTGCCTAGTAACAATATGCTTAGCAACCAGTAAAGGAAGTGTGATCACACCTCTCAGCATTGTACATGGAGCACTGCAGACAATACAAACAGCTCCTGATATCTCTCTGCAGCTACAGGAAGGTAACTTTCAGAGGTGGCCAGCTTTCTGTTCTTGAGATATAGTGCTCATCATCCAGGGGCCCACATTGGTTGTTGTTTGGCTTTTACTTGGCGTTGGATAATATCTTTGTGGGGGCGGGTGGGTAGGTGGTTCTTGAAGGGCCGGATCTTTCTGCTTGCACTTGTTCCCAGGATGCCTCTGATGCAGTCAGGGCAGCTTGCAGAATCCTCTCTGCTCCCACGCAGCCCTCCCTGCACCAAGCCTGTGCCCCTGCCCCCAGCCACTGTGTTTCCCACATCTTCTTCCATTCGGAGATGATTCTCTACACCCTACCATTTACCTGTCAGCTATTGCTCTGCCTGTGCCTAGAGTGGTGGCTCTCAACCTTGCTAATGCTGAGATCCTTTCATGC
This sequence comes from Montemys delectorum, assembly GCA_019843815.1. Classification (NCBI taxonomy): domain Eukaryota; kingdom Metazoa; phylum Chordata; class Mammalia; order Rodentia; family Muridae; genus Montemys; species Montemys delectorum. Next base: position 13,451 of record JADRCD010190814.1, on the reverse strand, counting down.
AATTGCTCAGTGTGGTGACCCCACCACTACCACAGGGTTATTTTGTGGCCACTTCAAAACTGTAGTTTTCCTGCTGTTATGAACCGTAATGCAGATATCTAATATGCAACCCCCATGATCTAGAGGTTGAGAACCACTGGCCTAGAGTCTTTGTCTTTCAGATACCCCTGTACCAGTTTCCCATGATCTGTATGTCCTTCCTCTCTCCCTGCTCTTACATGTACATGCATCCCAACCTGAGTCAACCTCTGGACTGGACATCACACAAGATGGGAACAAGATTGGTAGCTACCTATCCAGGCTCAGACTCTCTGGCTGGCTGTGCTGTTTCTTAATACATAGCACCCAGGAGTCTCCAGTGAAGTTACAACAAGCCAGTTTTGGATCAGGACACCAAGAGATTACATCCTTGTTCTTCCTTTAGCTCTGCGGTCTCTTAAGCCAAATTCAGCTTCTGGTTGGAGTCTCAGGACTCAGGTTCTTGTGGAACCGAGCTGCACTGCTTGGCATTTGCGAAAGCAGGTTTGTTCTCAACAGCCATGTGTTCCTTTCCTTCACCTAGGAAATGGACCCTTGAATATAGGACTTGACCTATGCATAGAAGAGATATTTTGCAAGGCCCAGAGAAGATAAATGCACTCATATACTCTACACCCTGTGAGCCTCTTTACAGTTTTTTTTTTTTACTTTCTTTAAAATGTTTACTTTTTTTTTAAAAAAAAAAAAAGGTATTTTCTTTATTTACATGTAAATTTCTCCTTTCCCAGTTTCCCCTCCAAAAAACAAACAAACAAACAAAACCAACAAGAACAAACCCCTGTTGCCTCCCCCCTCCCCATGCCTGCCACCCCATTCTCTCCCACTTATTGGCCCTGGCATTCCCCTACACTGGGGCACAGAACCTTCACTGGGCCAAGGTCCTCTCTTTCTATTGATGATCGAATTTGCAATCCTCTACTATACGCATGCTGCCAGAACAATCAGTCCCACCATATATAGTCCTTGATTGGTGGTTGGGTCCCTGGGAGCTCTGAGGGTACTAGTTATTTCATATTGTTGTTCATCCTAAGGGGCTGTAAGCCCTTTTGAGAGAAGAATTTTCTTGGAAAAAATCTGGTCTTGTTTTTGCTGTGAGATGGGAAAAGATCCTGAGATATCTAAGACTGAAACAGATATATGTCAATCACCCATTCTTTGATGACCTTGGTGGTGTACCTTTCAAGACGCTTTATCTCAAAGGTGTCAGAATAAATTACAGTCACACTTCTACCTTTTGTTCCCTTGGGCCCTATGACTGAGGTGGCTAGGTGGCATCTAGTTAGGACTTCAATTTAAGAACATTTTACAGGCCTCTTCTCATTTTGGCTAGGGAACAAAAACAAATGAGTCAGAAGCTAACCAAGGCCAAGTTGAGGTGCTGAGAGAGCATCCCTGAGGTAGGTGTTTGGGGTTTATGTCACCTGTACCTCCATGGCAATTACGTGCTCCGTGGTAGCTGGGTAAAAGGCAAACTTGCAAATGGAGGCTTTCTGGAGGCAAGCGGTGGCAAAGCACACTCCATAGGTGGTTTAGAGGAAGTCAAATAGAATTTGGGTGTTATTGGATCTTGAAGGCTAGAAGTCTGGCCAAGGATGAACAGACATTCCAGAGGCATGAGCGCTTTGCCCCAACACCTACCCTTAGGCAGTTGGAGGCTTGTCTCATAAAGGAAGATCTCAACAGGAAAGGTGGGAAATCCAGCAAGCTTTCAAGGCTCTGTCTTTCACTGGATGACACTTTTCAAAGCCCTTAGAAAAGGGACATGCAGTTTCACTGAGAGAGTTTACCAACCCCCACCCCTCAATCCTGTGACGTCATTGTGGAGCTAAGCAGGGCTTCTTGCAAAAATTCCTTTTTTTTAATTAAAAAAAAAAAAAAAAAAAAAAAAAAGCTAAACAAAAACCTCTTAGTCCTTAGAGGTTAAATATACCACAGAGGTCAACCACTGACCTAGTTAGAACTAGCTTTGAAAAGGTAAGTAGTTGATGAGGCTCTATGGGGAGACAGATTTATCAATTTCTGCCCAGGCAGCTAGAATAGGAAGTCATAACCAAAGGCAGTTAAGTCAGGAGAGACTCTGGCAACTGCCCAACCTACCCACCATTCACAGCTTAGAAAATCGTTTCCCAAGATGTGACTGGAGGTTAATTGCAAGTATAAAAAAAAATGTTTCTTTTACATTGCAAATAAAAATACCTAAGTAAGACAATAGAAGAGCATTTGCCCAAGGCTCTGCTATGACATGGAGACAGTCTCTGTCCAGATTCCCAGAATCTGTTGACGTCTGTACCTCTGCTTATCCAGTGCGACTCCAGGCAAGGCTGGAACTGGATCTCCAAAAAGATCTTTTACAATCCCAGAGTAGTTTTTGCCATTTTAAACATTAAATTGTCAACACTTCACAAGTCCCGGGATCATTTCAGACACATTATCTTTTGAATAAAACATAGACATAGTCTCTGGGGAAATGTTAATCATGAAATATCAGTAGTAAGCCACTCTCTCAAAACACACCTGCTGCAATGGGGTTAAAGCCACCTGCCCAGGGCTGATGGGAAAGTAGAAAGTAGACCGTGTGTTTGGTTTCTGTAAGCCACGGCCCACGTAGCAGGCAGGGAAACAGGGCTAACGGGGTGGGTAAAAGCAGTTTGAGTGCCTTCCCCCGCACAGACTCTTGTCTATAGCTTTTGTTCCCAGCGTCTCTTCAATAAATATGACTCAGTCTGATGTTCGGGTTCTACTTCCTCTGGGCAGGGAGCTGACTCCCCACTGCCTGTCCTGGGTGACTCAGGGGCCCATGGGCAGGGCTCTGTCTTCTCTCCTCTGCTCAGCCAACCCAGCTTCCTTCTGTCGTGGTATCTCTGCTCTTCTTCGATACTCCAGCTTTCTGTATGTTCACTGAAGAGCTAGGGTGACATCTCTCCCCACCCCACTGTTCGTAGATCTTGGTGAGCGGCCAAAGTGCTTTTTTACACCCACTTACTCCTCTGCATGAGGTATGGAAGGCCAAGTGAGGGTCACAATGGATTCCTGTGAGAAACACAAACAAAAACCAAGAGCTGGAGAGATGGCTCAGCCGTTAAGAGCACTGGCTGCTCTTCCAGAGGACTCAGGTCTAATTCTTAGCACCTACACAGTAACTCACAATTGTCCAAAACTTCAGTTCCAGGGCATCCAATGCCTCCTTCTAGACTTCATAGACACCAGACTACGGTACAAATGCTACATGCAGGCTAATGCTCATACACATAAAATAATATAAAGATAAAACATTATAAAGAGCCTCCAACCAAGCCAAGAGAAGTCTCCTAGTCTCTCCCTTCCCTTCTAAATGTCCAACAAGGCAAACAAGTACTTTACTGGACAGGGGCAGGTGGGGAGTGGGTTATTTCGGGACCCCACACTTGTTAACCTGTGTTTTACTGTAAGAGTCAGCCAGAGGCTGGGGGAGACAGATCCATGTCTTGTGAGCATGAGGACCTGAGTTCAATCCCAAGTATTCATGTAAAATAAAACTGGGTCTGGTGATTTTCACTTCTAAGTTGAGCACTGGAGAGATGGAGACAGGTGAAGAAGCAAGCCTACTCAGCCAGACTCAAGCCAGTGAAAAACCCTGGCTAAAAGGAAATGGGTGGAACCTGGGGAAAAATATCTAAAGTTCTCCTTTTGCTTCTGCACACATGTGCACACGTATGCACACACTTGAGCGCGCACGCACACACACACACACACACACACACACACACCAGCCACGTTTCTCTAAACTCAGGTGGGATGATTTTGTACCGAAACCAGTATCATTTTCTTCAAGAACAATAAAGCATAATGAGCACAGAAGGGTAGGGTCTTCTCCCCTGGGCCAGCTCAGGGGATTCATCACCAGGAGGTGGAGAAGTGGAGAGATCCAGGTTTACAAGACTGCCTGCTAGTCTAGTCTCAGAACCAAAGATGATTTCATTAAAAATACTGATTCAGAATATTAAACCTTTCTGCTATACGATTTAAAAGATTCATTTAGCATTAACTATGAGAGAGCACTAGAAATTGATTCAGGTTTTTCACTGATAGGGCTTGTGATGGATTGAATAAGATGCTCCCCCTCCCATCGCCTTGGGTATCTGAACATTTGTTTCTCAGTTAGTGGTGCTGTTTGGGAGGTTCAGGAAGTGTGGTCTGGTGGAAGGAAGTCCGTCACTAGAGATGGGCTTTGAGGATTTAAAGACACAAGCCACTTGTGGCCTTGCTGTTCCTGCTTTGTGCTTGGGGTTCAAGATTTGAGCTCTTAGCTTCCCACTCTTTCTGCCATCCCTTAACTTTGCACCGTAGACTCAATCCCTATGGAACTGAAAGCCCAACTAAACTCTTCTATAAGTTGCCTTGCCGTGGTGTTTTATCACAGCAATAGAAAAATAGCCAATGCAGAGCCATTAATTTTGAAGGCTGTGTGTGATGAGAGACTTTAGGTAAGGGTGGTATGGCAGAGGGAGTGATAACAGTAAGTTGTGAATCATTCTTGGTTGTAGAGGAAGGCCCTGTCTTGGCAGTACCCCTATTTTCCAGGGCATCTCTGTTGCAGTACTTGTAGCTTGTCAACCATAAACTTCTCTCCCATTTAATTTACTATCACAAGGTAGGAAGGGCCCAGCTTCCTGTTCATCCCCTCACAAACTGACCTACGTGTGGAAGAACACAGGTCCCCAAGCACGTTCATTCACACATGCTCTCTGTCTTATGTACCCACATAGCTTTTAGCTATCAGGCACATCCCTTGAGCAACTGAGTGATGGCAGACCGGTGATTGACCAACTAGGGCACATTCTCAGGGTTGTACTGAGAGGAATCTGTAAAAAGGAAGAGTTTCCCACGGTTTAATTGTTAGATGAACCTCTCAGCTGTTTGATTCACTACTCAGCCGCTAGGAGGCGTTTACCCAGGGAGTTCAAATGTACTGACTCTTATGGGTCACTTAGACCTGGCTTCGGGAAGTCATGGTTGTGGATCTTGATGCTCAGCTTGATTGGATTGAGAGTTACCTAGGAGATTTGTAAAGTATGCCTCTAGGGACAGCTCTGAACATATTTCCAAAAACATTACACCATGATGACTCTGGCCTATACAAAGGATGGATTCAACATTTGAATAGAAACTGGTAGAACTATAGAAAGCAGGGCCTGCTTGGAGACCCTGGTGGATGTTTGCCTTTGAGGCAACACTGTAGCCCTGACTCCTCTGGTTCTTCCCATTTTCTTCCTGGATGTTATGGAGATGTAGTCCTTCGCCATGCTCTCCCTTCCAGATATTTCTGCCTTGCCATAGTTGTAGAAGCAATGGAGCCTGATGACCATGGACTGATCCCTCTGAAGCTGTGAGAGCCAAGGCAAATCCTTCTTCTGTCAGTTGTTTGCCCAGATATTTGAAAATATCAATCAAAAACAGCACCAGCAAGAAAAGGCCTACTACAGAGGAAGAACGGAGAGAAGAAGAGAGACACTATCCATTGAACTGAGGACAGGGTCCCCAGTGAAGGAGTCAGAGAAAGGACTGAAGGAGCTGAAGGGTTTGCAGCCCCTAAGGACGAACAACAATATGAACTAACCAGTACCCTCAGAGCTCCCAGGGACTAAACCACCAACCAAGGAGTACACATGGTGGGACTGATTGCTCTGGCAGCATGTGTATAGTAGAGGACAGCCAAGTTGGTCATCAATGGGAGGAGAGGCCCTTGGTCCTGTGAAGGTTCTATGCCCCAGTGTAGGGGAATGCCAGGACCAGTAATTGAGAGAGGGTGGGATATCGAGCAGGGGGAGGGAGGAGGAAACAAGAGTTTGTTCTTGTTGTTGTTTTTTGGGGTTTTTTTGGGAGGGGAAACTGAGAAAGGAAAAATCATATGACATGTAAATAAAGAAAATATCTAATAAAAAAGATATTAAGAAAAAGTTAAAAAAAAAAAAAAGAAGAAGAAGGGAGGCCTGTATTCCAGCTTATTTCAGAGCATCTTTTTGTTACAGATTTACAGATAACAGAAACCCAACAGGGGATTTTCTGGTTCCCGTAGTCAAGATATAGGAAGACCTGGGAAGAGGCTGAGTTTGAAAAAACAGCTCCATGAACACAGCCACACACCCCTATGTCTGCTCTTCTGTCTGTCTCTCATCCTGTGGTTGTTGCACACATAGACTATGTTTGTTTGATTGTTTAATTAGTGTCTGCTGTGGTCACAGCCCTGTCACACATCGAAGAAAACTCCTTTCCTTAAACTAAAGTTTAAAAGGTGTTAGGTTTGGCTAGCATCAGGTGTCCACTTCTGAATGGTCCCCGTGGCCAGGAGATAGAAGCAGGATGTTGGTTTCATTTAGTTAATGTGTTCCATCGTCTGTAGAGTGGGATGAGGAAGCTGAAGAGATGGTCTACCGTGATGGGAAGCCTCCATTTCAGATATGAAAGTGATGTGAAGTGGGGAGATTCCCATCAAGAAAATGAGAGACATTTTCTGAAGGAGTAGGAGGAGGCATGGCAGACGGATAGAACAGGTGAGCGCTCGGGCAATGTCTTGCAAGCCCTGGTAGGTTCATAATTAGTGACCACACAGCTTTTTAACTGGGACATTGGAAACAATGGCATTGAAGGTCTTTGGAAATCAGTCATGTTATGATTTTCTTGAGAGTGGAAACCGTGAAGAAAGAACAAGGTAGCAGGGAAGAGAGGGAGCCATTGGTAAGTCTTTAATATGGAGCTATGCAATCTGGCACCCTTCTGTGCCCTCCCACTGCAGCCTTTGCCTTCCCAGCTGCAGTGGCCTGCTGCAGGGTTGTTCAGAGCAAGGGATGCCTTTGCTCATTGTTCCGCCTCCCTGGGCTTGAACCCAGGGTCAGTGTTAGTGAGGGACCTGTCACAGAACCAAATCCTGGCTTTCAAAGATGATATTTATATTGCACAGCTTATGTCTGAAACTGAAAAGCCATCTTGCCCTCCAGTCTTTGCATGGGCGATGTTTTTAGATGGCTATTTTTGGTTCTGCCTTTTGACTCTCCAGACTGCGCTGTGCTCTTGTTCAAAAAGAGTCTTCATGCTTTAACACTCTGCTGGTCGGTGTATAACAATGGCTTCTCAAAGACGTCCACACCCTAACCTCAGAATCTCTGAGTAGATTTGTCCTACGCGGTGGAGGAAGCTGTGGAACGGGGTGAAGTTGAAGATCTTTGAGGAGATGAGCATTCTGGATGGGTCGGTTTCCTGTGATGAAAAGAGGAAATCAGGACTGACGGCCAGAGGAAGAGAAGGTGATATCATGGAGAGACAGACATAGAAACAGAGATAGAGAGAGAGCAGGGGCCAGGGTGTGGGTGGGGCTGGAGTAGGAGGATGGGGAACGATGACTATGTACTTAGTATACAAAAAGTCTCTAAAATCTGCAAAAGAGAAATGTTCTCCCCTAGTCTGGTTAACACCTTAATTTTAGGACTTCTGACTTCAAGGACTACAAGATAAACATGTTATTCTAAGCCACCGAGTCTTATGGTAATATTTTATAGCACCAGTGAGACATGTTCCTCTACCTTTCTGGAAAGCAACTTGGCAGTAGGGATTAAGAGAAATTTTAATGATTTCTCACTTAGTCATTCTACTTACACATCTGACGTATGTATCATAATGTTTGTGTCATTGTGTATGCTACAAAACCTTGGGAGCAGCGACCTGAGGGCTGTGGGCACTCTTCCTTCCTTGTTGTGACTTAATTTACAGCATGAGCCTTAACGCTGATGGCTCTTCCCCTAGAGCAGTGGCTCTCAACCTTCCTAATGCTGCATGCAGCCCTTTAATACATTTCTTCATGTTGTGGCGACTCCAACCATAAAACTTTTCTCATTGCTACTTCATAACTGTAATCTTGCTACTGTTATGAATCTTAATGCAAATATCTGTGTTTTCTCATGATCTTAGGTGACTCTTGTGGAAGGGTTATTCGATCACTCAAAGGGATTGCAACCCACAGATTGAGAATCATTGCCCTGCAGACCATTGCTCTGAGCAGTGTATTGTCATGGCACATGGGGACCGATGGCTGTACCCCAAGTGGCTATGATGACGGGTCTGATCTAGTGATTCAGCAGATGCTCGGTGACCATGGCCACAGAATAGGCCGGAGAAGGTGCATGGAGTTGGCTACAGAGATGATAATAGACACAAAGCTTTCTCAGAAACATTGACATTCCACTGAAATTTTGAAGGTCCAGTAGGAACAAGTGGTAGCTGTTAAAGCTAATTTAGGCAGGACGTTCCTTCTCCCATCTGTACACATGTTAATAACAGCACATGCAGATCTGGCTTGCATCCCAATCACTCTCCAGGCTCTGTACCCTGAAGCAAATCAAGCACCCTTGAGTTATAGTTAACAGGGAAAAAAATAAATAAATAAAGGAACCAACCTGAAGGTCCTCCAGTGGGTGACTGTTCCATCCATGCAGTGACATACTACCCAGTCATGAAAATGATTGAGCCATAGATATACGTCATAACTGAGGTAGGTGAATCTCAGCAGCACTGTATAAAAAAGGTTAGTTTCAAAAGGTTGCATACTGGATGGGCCCATTTATGCAACACTCTTTAAAAGTTAATTGCAGCCAGGCCTGCAAATTCAATACTTAAAGACCTAGACAGTAGGAAGATCATGAGTAGAAGGCCAGCCTCATAAACATAGTACCCTAGCTAGCTTTAACAGTCAGCTTCACCCAGACTAGAGTCATCTGAGAAGACAGTCTCAATTGAGGGATTGCACAGATGAGACTGGCCTGTGGATAGGCATGTCTGTAGGCGATTGTCTTAATTATTAATTGATATTGGAGGGTCCAGCCACTGTGGGTAACACCATTCCTTGGACAGGTGGTCTTCAATTGTATAAGAAAGCTAACTAAATATGAGCCTGTGCAAGCCAGCAAGCACCATCCTTCATGGGGTCTGCTGTGTTGGCTGTAAAGTGAGTTCCCTGGTTTGGGATAACGCCATGTGGAATAGCAGACAGGCCTGGCTTCAGGTTCCCGCCTTAAGCTCCTGCTTTGACTTTCCTTAATGAACTGTAACCTGGAAGCATAAATCAAACAAATCTTTCAGGGAGGTTATTTGTTATAGCAACAGAGACAATACTAGAATACAGTAAGACCCTGTCTCAAAAAAACAAAAAAACAAAAAAACAAACAAAAAAAACAAACCCAAAAGACAACCTTATACAGATGGAAAACAAATTAGTAGTTATAGAGATTAAGAGATTTCTTTTAGTATTATGACTTTTAAAAGGCCACTATACAGGGAAGTCCATTCACACTGAATAGTGGATTATTGTGATGGTCACTATGTGAATGCACATGTAAGATGAAATGACACAGACCCACACGAGTGCATGCAAACAAGTGGTAAAAATAGGAACTGGGGAGATGACCCAATCAATAAAGTGTCTGCTGAGTAAGCATAAGGATCTGAGTTTGGGTCCCCAGAATCCACATCAAAAGCCAGATACAGCAGAACACACAAGCTGTGACAGGAGGATCCCTGGGTCTGACTGGCCAGTCAATATAACTGAATCGATCAGCTTCAAGTTCAGTGAGAACCCTGCCTGAACAAAGTAAATGGAAAACAGAAGAGAAAGATACCTGACGTCGACTTCCAACCTCAACACACTCCTCATGTGCATGCGTAAGCACACACACACACACACACACACACGCACACGCACACGCATGCACACAGTGAAAATGAGTAAAGACTGTGGTTTAGTTCCAGCATTACACCAGTGTCCGTTTCCTAGCTTTGATAATATACTGAGAGATGTATGTCATCATTAGGGAAAGAGAAAGGATGGGTCTTGAGTTACAGAACTCTGCTGCTTGTGCACCTTCCTGTGATCTATAATTATTTAAAAAAAAATAGCTATGGGCTAAAATTTCTCAGAGTCTCATTTGTTCTTAAGAATGTTTTCAAAACCTGAATACATTCAGGGCCACTTAAGTTAGTGTTAGAGCAACTCACAGTCCCCCTGTGGCTTCCAGATGTTTGCTCATGGAGGAATGGGACAGGAGTGACACTAACAACTGGCAGCAGAGAGGAGTGAGTGGCAGCTCACCCCCTCCAGGACATCTGCAGCTCACTGGGCTATGTCATGCCCATCCCCTCATCTACACACAGTGTATCATTGCCAACTAAAGGAACAAGGAGATTCTGTGCTTCTGAGACACTGTTGATGCTGTCACATGTTGATATCAGTCTAGCTTCCTGCCTTACCGTCTCTTGGTGAGAGAAGAGACATAGTGAGGAAAGAGGCTAGAGAGAGAAGACTTCATTGGAGGGGAAATCTGGGCAAAGAAACAGATGGCTAAGATTAAGATAACAAGATAGGTATTTGGTGTAAACAGTTGCCTGTGTTGAACAAGGAATACCAGGTGAGACTATATCAGATGTTCTGAATTCTGACTTTAACACTTAAGTGTTAAAGTTCATGTGGTTTCTGAAGTTTCTTAGCATCTTTGGGGCGTGATTTCTTTCCTGTAGGTTGGTATCATTCATAGCAACCAGGCTGACTAATTTCTTTTGATATTTGTGGTTTGTATTTAACTCTGTGTCTGGGAGTGTATACATTTATGATCATAACTTATCAAGAGGATTTCCCATTTTAATATTATGGTTTCTCCTCACAGTCACAGAGGATTCCCAAGAGATAGTGGAGCTAACACTTATTCTCATGCCTTAAATAGTACATGTTCTTTTGCCTCTAGCATCCTTTCTCCTATAGATTGCTCAGGTCTCCTGAGTTCCATTGAGGTGGCACAGGGCTCACAGTACAGTTCAGGATGAAGGGTTTAGCTGACTGAATGCTATGAAGTTCTGAAGTTCTCAGGCCAAATGAAGCTGTGGAGGAGGAAAATCGCAATTCTTTTTGTACGTCTGTTAATGTTTGCTTTATAGTTTGCATGTTGTGGGTGCTGTGCATGCATGTGTCTATACATGTTCATATAGTGGACACAGAAAGATTTGAAATCTGATCCTCAAATACGAGTCTGAGTGCTCTAGCAGCTGAGACATCAGCTCCTTGACTCAACCTCTAACATGTTTAGCATATTTCTTTTAAAAAATGTTTGTTTGTTTATTACACACATGAGTGTTTTTCTTGTATGTATGTATGTATGTATGTATGTATGTATGTGTATCACCTGCATGTATGTTGCCTACAAAGTTTAGAAGAGGGCATCTGATCCCCTGGAACTGGAGTTTCAAATGGTTGTAAACCATAATGTGGGTGCTGGGAACTAAACCCAGGTCCTCTGTAAGAGCAGCCAGTGTTCTTAACCACTGAGCCATCTATCTGTCCAGCCCTTATTTAGCATATACCTGTGATGTCATTTTATACTGACATTAGTCATATGTTGTATTTGCTTTGCCCACACTGTGACCAGTCATTGAATCAATTCTATCTGTTGGAGTTCTACTATCTTTTCAGTCTTTGTAACTTTTAACATGTACTTGAATTAAGCCCAACATTCATTAATTAGCATTACAGTTTCCTCCTCAAAGCAGAAGGTGTTTATGACAAGCTGTCCCTAAACCATTGTCAACTAGTGTTCCAGTGAGATTTTCTGTTAAATATCCTCACTCCCCTATTTAGTCATTAAGATAATGATCTTGAACTTTGTGTGCTCTTTCTTCTATTTAAATAATCCAGCTCAATTGCTATTGTGTGGTTTGAGGGCCTGACTTCTAGCCTTGCACTAGGCAAACACTCTACTGTTGAGTCCCTCAGCCCCTCTAACTACTCCTTCTCCTCCCCCTCATCCTCTTCCTTTTTGAGACAGGGTCTCACTGTGTAGCCCTGCCTGTCCTGAAACTCACTGTGCAGACCAAGCCAGCCTTGAGCTCATGGAGATCTGCCTACCTCTGCCTCTCAAGTGCTAGGATTAAAGGTGTGAGCCACCATGGCCAGCATCCCCTATTCTTCTTATAGTTCTAAATTACTCTGTCACTCCAGTTTTAGATTTTCTGGTTGACTATGTGTATCTTCTGCCACTCCTTAAGGTTGGTTCTTAAGGTGTGGATCTTCATTGCAAACAAGGACCGGGCATAGCTTTTTGGGTTCTGATTGTGGAAGCATCCTATGGTGTTTTGAATCCCTCACACCCTCTACATTTCTGGATTCCTTTCTCTTTTAATTATTTGAATTAGGCTTTCCGCTATGCACTATACAGGCTTGGCCTTTCACTTTTTCCTTTCTTTTCATAGCTGGGCTCCAGCCAGAGCTCAGGCTTCCTCGAGTCAGTGGGCTAGTGATCAGTGTTGCTGCTCTGGATCTCCAGGCGAGCACAGCTCCTTATTCTCTGGGTTGAAGGTCAGATGGCATGACTCTATGCCAACATTGGTCACCATTCTGCTTCACGGGGCTTCCTCTGGTTCTGTGATCTTGCCACTGCTCACTCACTGCTCTGAATTCCAGTCCTTTGATTTTTGATACCTGGAGTTTCCACATTCCTACTTGGCAGGAACGGAGACTTCTGGTTTTATTTTACCCAGCATTCCATGTACAGGTTGAGGAGAGGAGCTTGACCAAGGTCCTTCCCTACAGCCACTAAAAAGCACACATGCCTTCTCTTTTATATAGACAAGAACTCATTTATGTGAATTCAGGCAGCAGATGTCAATGAATCCACTCCATCCAGGCTTCCTGCCCTCCCAGCACTTCACACCCAGCAGAGCACCATAGGCCAAAGTGAAACCCTCTGAGGAATATACACAAATTCACTGGCAAAGCTTCTAAAGAGTGCAGTGTATGCTCTTAGGAGTTCAAGATCACTCTCAGCTACATAGTAATCGGAAGCCAGCCTGGGCTACATAAGATTCTGTCTGTTAGAACAACAACAACAACGATGACCCCATAGGTCCAGAGAGACCTGAGCTGGGAGAGGCACAGCCCTGGGTCTCCTCAGTCCCGTGACTGACACCACTGAGTGGGGTCTCGTGTATCATGTGCTTTCACTGTGGTATTGGAAGGTCCAGCTGAAGGAGCTGGAAGGACTTTTACTTCTGCATCGGAGACAGTCTTCCTATATCCTGAAGTGATGCTGAGAGATGCTAAGTGGACCCATGTTTTCAATGCTACCAATGACACCAGTTGGGCCCCTGTATCTACGTGAAGGACACTTGGGTACGAGTGAGTGCACACATAGAGTCATCTATAATCCTGCTGTTCTAGACACCTTCCTTTGGAATTTTTCCCATCCTTAAATGCCTTTTCTCCTGCTGCCTCGGCTCAGTATATAAAGAACATGCAATATTTGTGTTCTGAAATCAGAGCCTCTGTCTGTGCCTCCTGGACCTACCTTTCCCCCTGGGCTACCCTGCTCCCCCTCCACTTCCGGGGTGTGACTCACAGGTAG
>JADRCD010190812.1:0-41185 GCA_019843815.1 Montemys delectorum | reverse complement strand
TTTTTTTTTTTTTTTTTTAGCATGAGAATATTTATAATAACTAAACCTCTTCAGGAATAGACTGAGTACCTGTGAAAGTGGGGAAACTCCATGGATTTCAATATAAAAGCAAATTTGGGCATAGAAGTGTGTCTTTCAGACTTGTAAATAAATTTTTAAGACAAATAAAAAAATAGGTAAACCTATAACCCAGAGACTAAACTCATGAGATGTGATGAATCACAATACAATCCATTCTTCATCAAAATATTGTTTGTGGGTTTAAAAGATACCTATGTGCTCTGCTGTGAATGTGTCTAACCAACTAAATTTTTGCCATGGGATCATTTTTGTTTTGTGCAATTTTTGTTATAAGAATGCTTGCTATAGTTCATTCTTTACAATAATTGTTATAAGACAAAACTAGAAGTTGTTTATAAATTAATGATCCGATAGACATATATATGGGTTGTTGTGCATTACATATTCACACAAAATTTTATTGTGTGGGCTCCAGTTGATAATACAGAATCCCAATGTGCTATCCAATTATGTTCTCACTAGAAATGATGGAAAGCCCTTTCTGGTTCACCCCTGATGCAGGGTTTGTTTTGAATATGCTGTACATATGTATATATATTTATATACACTTTCAAAGCTATAAGTTTGAGGTTTTAATTTTAGCAAAAATACAAATCTTTTCAAATAATTTTGACTCTATATTTACTGTATTTAAATGTCTATTTAATACTTTATTTATTTATTAAATCTGTTATAACTTAGTTTTTTATACATATGTTATGAGTAAATTATTTTGTTTATTTTATATTTTTTTGTTTGGTAACTTATTTTATACCAAAAACATAAATTTTTTGTGGTTAAGTCTTATACTTCAAGTAAAAATAATATGTTTAATGTCTAATGTATCACAATTAGAGGATACTGTTAAAATCCAGGAAATAAGTGTATTCTTCCATATTTCCAATAAAAACTTTATTCTTCTTATCATACTTATACTTGAATTTTCCTTTATTTTTATTTTTGTGAATGCAGTGTACCTGCCTGTTCTTATGTACATCATATATATGTATTGTCCATAGATACTAGAGGAAAACAATGTATCCCCTTGACATTCAGTTACCATACTTGTGAACCTACCAGTATGGGCCCTAGGAACTGAATCTGGCTATTTTTCTTGAAGGTAAGAGTTAGCATCTGCTGATGTGCCTCCCTAGATCATTAGCTGTTTTTATAATGGAAAGTCAATATTATATGTTAATTTAATATAGTATGCCATTTCAATATCTTATATGTTTAAAGAACTTAGTATGCATATTACCTAAAAAACATTATTGTTGATGAGTCCATCTGAACACCTCTTTTGTTCTTTCTAAAACTATTGTATCAGGAGAAAAAAATGAAAAAATATATTGTTCATATCAACACCCCTCCCCACTCTAATGAATATAATCTGCTGCCAATTTCCTTTATCTAACCAGTATGTTGAACCTGTTGCTATTTTCCCTAGACTGTCATCCCCATAAAGTTCCTCAGGTTCAGGCAACTACTATTCTGTTTTATACTTCAGTGTCCATAGCTGAGAAATATCCAGTAGTGTTTATCTTTGTGTTAATTTTAAATCTTAGATCCATAATGTACATGTAGAAATCACATTGTACATGGAATATGTCATAAATACAAACCAAAAATCATGAACCTATGAATGGAACTGGTAGATATGATAAAAGACAGCTATGGAAGGGAGGTAAGGAAGAGTTGAGGGAGCATGTAATCTGAATATAAATATGTGTGTGAGTCTTATATATATATATGTGCATGTGGGTGGGGTCTGTGTGTGTCTGTGTATATGTATATATGTATACATATACATATTACTGTATGAAAAAACATATGTATATAAAGTTTTAATTGCTGGCCCAATTCTTTCCTTAAAGCTTATTTGTGAAAGTAGTATAATATAACATACTTTAAGAGGAAAGAAAATTAAGTACAAACTGAAAATTATATTTGGCAGACACCACTGTTGAACCTATAAATAGAGCTCTTTGGAATATCAAAGCTAACAATAGGTTGTGTTTTATCGCTTGGGTCACATATAAAGATTTCCCAGCTAATTTGAGGTTGTGTGTGCTGATTTCAAAAGGGGAAGTCAGGGCTTACTTATTTTCCTCTTGTGAGCCTTGCTTTTCTCCTGTATTCTGTTGCAAGGGTGAGGGTCTTTTTTATAATGGTGTCATAATTTTCATTTACTTCCACTAGAAATATAAAAGAAATATTTTTCATGATAAGGTCAAGAAAGAAAGTCTGAACTTCTGATGTATTTTAATATAATAGTTTATCTGGTGAAAATTCCTAATCTCTTTAAAGGGTAATTTACCTGTCAATCCAGCATTACACTGGCATACAAATTAATGCCTGTAAAGAAAATATTTAACAGCAGAAACAGCAGGAAACTGAAGAAAAATAGGCAGCCTTCATAAATGGTTGCATTGTATTTTCTAACTGTTGAAAATGTATATTAAGACTCTAAAGACGTCAAACACCTTTGGTTCTGAGATATTTACTAAACCATCACCTGTGGATATCCTCACAAGTTAGATGCCAATATCTACTATATGATGCAAAATGATACCTGGAAAATAAAGTCTCTGAGTACAGCTGACCATGGATTCATCTGCATTTCAAGTTAATGGGGTTATGAGCACCAAAATAAAAGTCTAGTGTGACAGTCACCATTTTGTCAGGTTTTAAGCTCTACAGTGAAGTACTGTTCTACACGTTGATAGTATAGGTAAATCTATCCTCCTTTCTAATGACACTATGTGAGAAAGGAACCATGCAAAAGCAAAAATCACGGTAGTTCAAGGATGTTTGATAACAGTTTCATCCAAGCTAAGACATTTTCTTCTTGAAGGGAATACTTTTAAGATGCAGAATGTTCTGGAAGTACAATACTCAATTCCGCATGGATGTTCCTTATACGTTAGTACAACAAACTTAAGCTTATTCCTAACTTGCTTACAAATAAATGAGTCTAAAATGCTTATTTTATTTGGCTTTGACAATTAGTGAGGGAGAGGTCATCCCTAATCTACAACTGCTGGCATGGCAGCGATGCACCCCAGCTACTTGCTCATTCTCCTGGCCATGTGCTCACAGTTCCTCTCTCTTCAGGACAGCTTCCTCCTTTCCCTCTTCTTTCCATGAGGTAGAGAAGAAGGTAAGGAGGAAGGAAAAAGGTCCCTGGGTGTTAGGAGTCAAAAACACATGACCCTGAGTGCTGGCAAATTAGAATTAAGAGCAACTCAGATGAAAGATAGTAAGTAATAACCCAGGGTTATCGATACAACATAGATTTTAATAACATAGAGTGCTGATATCTGTCTAGCTCTAGTGCTGATTAAGGTTTATTGTAAACAAAAAAGAGTTTGTCTTTTATCTGGGAACTAAATGATCAAAGGCAGCGTTCTAAGAAAGCATGGGCTGGGATTAAATAAATTCTACAGCAATAACTGAAGAAATAAATATTTTAATTGCCTCAAGAATTCCTGAAAATTACCAAATTCATGAGGACACTTAATTCTTGTTTTTATATAATCTGTGAGGTTTAGTGAGAAATATACTTAAACACTTGAGTGGCCTCAGATGATCTGCCCGAAGGGAAATATGGCAAACTATTGAGCTGTCTTCAAGTTGTACAAAGAGTTCTAGGATTTCAGCTCTAGTGAGCCATCATTTATTCATGGTTATTTATGTGTCTTTAGTCTTATCTGCTGCTATATATAATCATTTACCAATAGCTCAATAAATAACCACCATTAAACTCATCTGTTTTCCACACTAGACTTTGGAGGCATCCTACTACGTTTTGTGATGGATTTCCTATCTGGGTGAGCAGACATGTGTTTATAACCCTCTGGCAATAGTTATGCATCATGGAGATTGTTCATTTTTAGGTCTTGGCTAACAATCAAAAATTTGACTTGTTCTATTCAGTTATAATTATGCACAACATTTAAATACCTGTTAAAGTTCAACAGAGATTAACTAAGGAAAATTATTTGTGAGTTAGGTTTTTTAAATCCCATCCTGTGCTTAAGAGTTCAAATATAGCAACAATATTTTATATTCAAGAACACATATATTGTTGGGAAGAAAAAATTCATACATGGTGGTTTATGTCACTAGCAGCTATTATTAGAGTCGTTTAACTGTGTGTGTTATCCAGATAAAATAATTGAAGAATAGGCTAACATCTGCTTGATATCTGAATAATCAAGACACTGTATCTGTTTTACCTCTTTGAATAACAAGTAGCACCATATTTGTTATTAATATTAAGTCCTATTTATGGACAGCAACTTTTTCCCCACTGTGTATTCAATACACATTCTTTACTAGCTGTCATTTGACTTGTTAGTTTAGGCAGCAACATCTGTGTTTTTACAGGTCAGCACATAAAGAACTCACTGTAACCTTTATGTCTCAACAGGGACTTCATTTCCCCACTGTATAACCACTAACATTTAGGGAGGTTGAGCACACATTCATCCAGTGTGTTATAGTAAGCATTTCTGGAATTGGCCTGCAGCTGAACAATTACACAGAAGCACAGAGAAATGTGACAATGAACGTAATCAGTATCTCAAGGCTATAATGTGTTTTTTTGTATGCATGGTTATGAGTCAGGGTACCATGGAAGAAGGCTAGTCCTGATACTCAAGCCACCTGCCATTACAGACCCATAAAAGAATGCAGAAGCTTTTCAATATGTGCCAGTAAATGGACTGGGTAGCAATTTCATCAAGTTTAGATCTGATTGCTTTAGCCCTTGTCACACTCATGGTGACAATGTTCCTGTGACTGCTGGTACTAGAACAATGCTGCTGTGTCTGCTGCAGCAGCCCTTCCATTAAAAAAAAAGAAAGACTTTGATCAGATGGTTATGCAAAGTGCAAGCAGTCAGAAACACATGAACATCTTTCTCCATGTCGTATAGTATCAGTGAAACACTGCTAAACCTTGAAAGGTAGTGAAATTCATGGAAGCCATACTAAGTTAGCAGCCACTCCACAGAGAAGAACTCTCAATCTGAGATCTACTTTGGAAAATAAGACCTTTTAATGTTCATTGATTACAGAGACTACTTTTAGTGTTTTCAGGGAAGAGGACTGATAAATTCATTGACTTTAAAGAAACTAGTGAATAAATGCATTATTTAACAGTAGTGTGCTTTATATAAAAATTAGTTTGGGATTATAGTCATCCTCATTTACATGAAGTAAGCATATGACTTTAAGTGCTTTTTTTTGAGTTAGGTAATATTCTAGGAGTCATAGTTTTAATCATGATGGCACAATGTGCTGGTGCCTTCATAAAGATAAAGAATTAGAAATTATCATTAAATAACTTTTTATAAAATACGGAATAATATTAGAGACAAAGTTATTTTCTATTACAGGTAAATCACAATATTGGGAATAGTTTTTAATAGGTAAAACGTAGATATACTAGATTACTGACAACAAGAAAAATTTGATAGAAAAGATAATGTACTATTGTTTTAAAGAAAACTGAGATGAGAATGAGAGTGGGAGAAAATTTTCTAAATTAAAAATAAATTTCCTTTTCTGCCGACTTGCTGTAAAAATTATCTTATGCATTCTCTCAACAAGGTATAGTTGCCTGTGAAGTCCTATATAATCCGCATTAAAATAAGGCCTCTCAGTGGTCACTATCAATAGGAGAAAACTGGCAACCAACACATTGGGAAAAGATCTTTACCAATCCTACATCTGATACAGGGTTAATACCCAATGTATACAAAGAATTCAAGAAGTTAGACTCCAGAGAAACAAATAATCCTATTAAAAAATGGGGCACACAGCTAAACAAGGAATTGTCAACTGAGGAATATTGAATGGCCACAGAGCACCTAAAGAAATGTTCAACATCCTTAGTCATCAGGGAAATACAAATCAAAACAAACCAGAGATTCTACTTCACACCAGTCAGAAGGGCTAACATCAAAAACTCAGGTGACAGAAGGTGGTGGCAAGGATGTAGAGAATGAGGAACACTCCTTTAATGTCGGTGGGAATGCAAGCTGGCACAACCACTCTGGAGATCAGTTTGGGAGTTCCTCAGAAAACTGGGCATAGTACTACCTGAGGGCCCAGCTATACCACTCCTGGGCATAGATCCAGAAGATGCTCTAACATATAACAAGGATACATGCTCGACTATGTTCATAGCAACCTTATTTATAATAACCAGAAGCTGGAAAGGATCCAGATGTCCTTCTACAGAGGGATGGATACAGAAAATGTGGTACATTTACACAGTGGAGTTAATCTGCTCCATCTCAGGGGGGCTATCCCATATACAGACATCAAACCCAGACACAATTGTGGATGCCAAGAAGTGCTTGCTGACAAAAACCTGATATAGATGTCTCCAGAAAGGGCCTGCCAGAGGCTGACAAATGCAGAGACAGATGCTCACAGCCAACCATTCGGACTGAGCACGGGGTCCCCAATGGAGGAGTTAGAGAAAGAACTGAAGGAGCTGAAGGGGTTTGCAACTCCCTAAAATAACAATAATACCAACTAGCCAGATCCCTCCCCAGAGCTCCCAGGGACTAAACCACCAACCAAAGAGTACACAGGGATGGACCCATGGTTCCAGCCTCATATGTAGCAGAGGATGGCCATTTAGGGCATCAATGGGAGGAGAGGCCCTTGGTCCTGTGAAGGCTCAATGCCCCAGTGTAGGGGAATTCCAGAGCAAGGAGGTGGTAGTAGGTGAGTGGGTTGGGAAGCAACCTCATAGAAGTAGGAGGAGGAGCGGGGTTAGGAGATGGGAGTTTCTGGAGGGGAAACAGGTAAAGGGGATAAGATTTGAAATGTAAACAAAGAAAATACCCAATAAAAGGAAAAAAAAAAAGAAGTCCTCCTACATAATCCAGCTTTAGCATATACTGTAGAAATACCTACTTATTTATGTTTGTCACTGTTCTATTCACAACAGCCAGTACAAAGAACCAACCTAGACATCCACCAGCAAATTAATAGATGATTAAATGTAGTACATGTACAGAATGGATATTTATTCCGTAATTAAGAATAATGAGATTCTCTTGTAAATGTGTGGGGGAAAAGCAATCATTCTATGTGAGGGAACCAAGACTGAGAAACACAAACCTTGCATATTTTGCCTCATTTTTAATGTAGGCTTAGAATCTTCAGATACCTATGTTTCAAATAGACTATCCATGGAGGTCATGGTATTGCTCAGAAGACGTAAGGTATGGGTTTCCCAGAAGATAAGATAGAGCTCATTGGTGTAGAAAATTAGAAAGGATGGAACACAAAGTGTTAAATTGTGGTAGCAGAAAAACAGCATATACAGGAGAAAATACTGGGAGGATAAATAACACTAAACTCCTTTTGAAAAAGCCATATGAAAAACCACTACTGCAGAAGCTAGCTTCCACATGCATAAAAAAAGAGTTAAAAATGGAAAAAAAAACATAATGAGGCAACAATGCCCTTACTAGATACCAGAGACTAACAAAAGCCATAGTTGTAGGAATGGGTTACTATTTTGTGAGTTGTTGGCCAATGTGGTCCAATGTCAACATAACAACAGGTTATTATTGAGTATGCTATTAGTTACCATCCAGAACGTGACATTGAAATACTATGGCTGAGCTCCTCATATACTTGGGTCACAGAACATGATGAAAATAAACTGGTACTGACCTAGAGGTTTTAACCTTCCTGGTTAGCTTTTGTGGTGCTATAACAGACTATGGAAGGTACTGGAGAAGAAAAAGAATCATTAATTATGGTGAGAAGTGAACACTGTGAGTGACCATAGTGGTAAAACATGTACTCTTGTTCAATACTGGCATGAATGTCATGGGAATATCCAATATCCAACAATTTTCTGATTATACTTATGTCTTTCCTCACAAGTTGAAATCTTATTATTGGATCGAGGACCTATGATTAAACAGTTATTTTTCCAATGAGAAACTCTAGTATTTCAGCAAAATAGACATATTATTAAAATGACTGCTGATGATTTCTTACACACACACACACACACACACACACACACACACACACACACACAATGAATAACTCAATCTCCATCAGAAAAGATTCTATTTGTTGTAGGTGGTTATTAATACAGAGGCTCACAGCTAGCCAAAGTACAGAGAATAAAATTGTGAACAATGTTCTGGCCTAAATGGAGATATTTATCATACTCCCTTCTCCAAAGTCTTAGGGAGGGCCAGAAAGAGTATAAGAGTGAGAAGTAGTAGATAACTACCAGGAAATGGTATCTCCTTGAAATAGACAGAAGCAGAACTGAATTCACTTAGGGAGTGACAGCATGCACAAGACCATTCAAGCTCAAATCAGATATATACCAGTATGGAGGAAAAAGTTGAGCATGAAATCACTGCTAGCCTTAAAACTGTAGATAACTGCTAGCTGTTTTCCCTGAGAGTAGTCATTGGTATATCAGCAAGCTCCAAGTGATTGGGCAGCACTTTTTCATCTTGAGGGAGAAAAGGGAAGCAAAGTTGAGTGGATAGAGAAATGAGATGGTAGATCTGGGAAGAATTTGGAGGGGGGTAATTATGATCAAAATCCAAAGCACATTGTAAAAAATTATTAAGGAGCTATTAATTTTAATTGTTGGGAGTTACCTGAAGTATATGATCATCATTTTGTAATCTCAAGCTTATTGATTTGTATACATTTGAGATAAAGGTTTTCAATATGATTTCATATACTATGTAAGGTTATTTGCTTTTAATTGATGCTGATAATTTCTCTTAAGAATTAAGTAGTGGTCCTTTCTCTAGCTCCTCCACTGGGGACCTTGTACTCAGTCCAATGCTTGGCTCAGAGCATCCACCTCTGTATTTGTCAGGCACTGGCAGAGCCTCTCAGAGGACAGCTATATTAGGCTCCTGTCAGCAAGCACTTGTTGGTATCCACAATAATTTCTGGGTTTGGTGACTATATATGGGATGGATTCCCAGGTGGGGCAATATCTAGATGGCATTTCCTTCAAACTTGCAGCCCCGTAGGAGGAACACTATGAACCAACCAGTACCCCAGAGCTCCCAGGGACTAAACCAAAGAGTACAAATGGAGGGACCCACGGCTCCAGTCTCATATGTAGCAGAGGATGGCCATGTAGGGCATCAATGGGGGGAGAGGCCCTTGGTCCTGTGAAGGCTTGATGACCCAGTGTAGGGAAATGCTAGGACCAGGAAGGGGGAGTGGGTGAGTTTGTGAGCAGGGGTATGGAGTAGGGGACAGGGGGTTTTCGGAGGGGAAACCAGAAAAGTGGATAACATTTGAAATATAAATAAAGAAAATATCTAATAAAAAAAAGAATTAGGCAATGGTCATATCCTATATACAAAAAAAAAAAAAAAAAAAAAAAACCATCATCATACTATCTTATTTGTAGCAGTGATATTTTCACTTTTTAATACAAATGGAAACAGCAATTCATAGAAAACTAATAAAATTAGCAGAAAGAAAGCTATTAAAAATGATAACTTAGAAATAAGCACAAAGTTTTGAAATGGGAAGAGATATCAGCATCAACATACACATGTACTCTCATATATGACATTTGATTGTATAGCCAATAGTCATGGTTTCATATAAATTTTACAATATAAAATTGCATTTATGTTCTGGCAAAATGAAGCATTATCAGGGATAATAATGTGGTTATTCCTGTGATTGTAACTTAGCACTATTGTAATAGAATTTACAGAGAATATTTATCCAATAAAACTTGCTCTTTTTATTAAAAAAGTGTCCTGATATATGTTGTACTATGTGTATACTGCTTCATTTACTTACCATAAATGCCATAAACTGTGAGAATTGTATAGATGGTTTTAATCAGAAAAAATGCAACACTTTAAAAAGATCAATAGGATTACTAAGAAAAGACAAGAATGATATGATATTATCTCACAACATTCAAGATATCAAATGGTGTTCCCTAATATGCCCTAATTTTTAGATCTTAAACATTAAAATTTACCTTTCAATCATTCACAAACAAAAGTAATTATAAATATCTTTTTTAAAAAATCAATGATATTTTTTTCCTTATAGTTTACTTATATGATGGATTACATTGACTGATTTTCATGTGTTGAAATCAACCATGTGTCTCTGGAATGAAGCTTACTTGATTGTGTTGATGATCTTTATGATGCATTCTTGTATATGTGGTAGAATGGATAAAGGAAATGTGATTTATTTATTTAGTGGAGTATTATGCAGCTGGTAAAAATAAAGATATCATGATCTTTGCAAGCAAATGAAAGGAAGTAGAAAATTCATCCTGAGCAAGAAAATCCAGATTTGTAAAAACAAACAAAATATGTACTCATTTATGAGTGGATACAAGCTATAAAATAAAGGATAATTATGCTACAATTCATAGACCCAGGGAGGCTAAATATTAACAAGGGTTCAAAGATATAGGAAGGGAAAATAGAATAGATTTTGGGTGTGAACTAGGAATAGGTGAGGATGGGATCAGTAGGGATCAGGTAAGAGGAAGGATGGAGGGAGAGAAATGATTATAATTGAGGGACATTTGGAGATGTGGAAACGTAATGCAGTAGAAACTCCCTGGAATCTATGAGGTTGACTCTACTGAATCTTCTAGTCATGGAGTATATGGAGACTGAACCAGCCATCTTCTGGAACCAGGAAAGGATTCCATTGGTGGAACTGAGACATCAACTCAGCCACAAAACCTTTGACCTACCATCTATCCTGTATGCAAAATGTGCTTGAGTGATGGTGATATAGAACTTGTAGGAGTGGTCAACCAATGAGTAGTCCAACTTGAGGCTCACTCCACAAGAGGTAACCCATGCTAACATTACCTAGGTGGCCAGGAATGAGAAGCGGATAGCCCAGAAACCTAAAATAAAACTAAGCACAACTATCAAAAAATAAAAAAATAAATAAAGGCAATTAAATTTCTTCCAATAATGTTTTGTTATACTCATAGGTGCCTAGTTCAGTGGTCATCAGAGAGGTATCATACAGCAACTGATTTAGCAGATGCAGAGACCCAGAGCCAAGCACTATACAAAACAAGGGAAATCCTGTAGAAAAAGGGAAAGAAGGATTAAAAGATCCAGAGGAGGCAAAGATACCCTTAGAACATAACCCATAGAATCAACTAGAGTGCTCATAGGATATATTTACACACACACACACACACACACACACACACATTGGTGTAGTGGCTATTCCTGGTTGTCAACTTGACTATATCTGGAATGAACTACAATCCAGAATTGGAGGGCTCACCTGTGGTCCTAATCTGGAGGCTGAGTTCTTGGCACAGAGATCTTGAGGCACAGTGGCTATGAATCATAGAAGATTAAGACAGGATGATGCCCAAGTTCAAGGTCATCTGGGATTAAAGGGTTAGTGACACACACCTTTAATCTGGGCCACACCTTTTGATGGAGATCTATATAAGGACATTAGAAGAAGAAAGGCCCTCTTTCTTCTCCTGCTTGCCTTATGGTACTGAGCAACTACTAGATGCTTGGACTTCCATTCACAGCTGCTGCTGACCATTGTTGGGATTTGGACTACAGAGTGCAAGTCCTCAACAAATTCCTTTACTATACAGAGATTACCATAAGTTCTGTGACTGTAGAGAACCCTGACTAATACACTTGGTCTTCTTGTGGGACTCCTAACAGTAGGAACAGAGGGTATCTCTGACTCTTGCCTGCTCTTGGCACCCTGTTCTTCTTGCTTGGGTTGGCCTCCCAGCCTTGATGTGAGGGTTTGTGGCTAGTATTATTGTAATTTGTTGTGCTGTGTTTGGTTGTTATCCCTGGGATGCATGCTCTTTTCTAAAGGAAAACAGACAAGGAGTGGATTTGGGCAGAAAGGAAGTAAAGTGTGAATTGGAGGAATTGAGGGAGGGGAAAATTCAGTCAGGATGTAATGTAGGAGAGGAAAATAAATAAAACATATATTTAAAAATCAATTGTTTCATTAATTCTTTGAGATTTTTATACAGTATTTTGTGAATACATATCTTTATATATATTTGTCAGTATATATCTTTATATATATATGTTTGTATATATTTGTGAATATATATCTACATATATCGTTATCTATATCTATATGTCTTTCCTGAACTCTTTCTGTAATCACCTTTTATAACCATCCTACTCTTTTCCCTTCTTTCATATCCAACTTTGTATTTTTTATATTTTTCTGTGTTGTGTTTGGTTTGTATTTTTCAGCTAGTCTTAGGAGTAGGGTATGCCTTGCTCAGTGCTGACTTGGTATGTGATCAATATACTAGCAATCACATAAAACAAACAAACAAGAATTCTTTTCCCAACAGCTATCAAATATTACTAGCTCTACAGGTAGATGTGGTATTTCATACCTATCTCTGGTCACCATGACCATGGCAACTCTTTTTTTTTTAATTTTTTTAAAAATTTTGTATATGTGAGTACATTGTAGCTGTCTTCAGACACTCCAGAAGAGGGCATCAAATCTTGTACGGATGGTTGTGAAGCACCATGTGGTTGCTGGGATTTGAACTCAGAACCTTGGGAAGAGCAATCAGTACTCTTAACTGCTGAGCCTTCTCTCCAGCCCCCATGACAACTCTTATAAAGGAAAACATTTAATTGAGGCTGTCTTAAGTTTTGGTCTATTATTGCCATGGCAGGAAGCATGGTAGACTGCAGGCAGACATGGTCCTGGTGACATAACTGAATTTTGTGCCTCCAGATTGGCAGACAAAAGGGAGAAAGAGAGAGACACTGGACCTGGCTAGATCATTTGAAACCTCAAAGCCCAGCCAGTCCAACAACACCAATTATCCTAATAATGACACTCTCTATGACTCTATGAGGGCATTTTTCATTCCAATCTCCACACCACTTTTCTCCCTCTACGCTGGGATTTTGTCTTCCTTGAATTTGTGCAGGTCTTTTGTATGTTGTCTTAATTGCTGTGAGCTCACATGTGTAATTGCCTTGTAGTGTCCAGAAAATACCTTTTCTGTGATATTATCTACAATCTGTCTCTTACAATCTTTCTGTAGGTGTAATATACATCTCTCATTTAGTGATGAGCATTCCATAGTCTCTTATTCTCTCAATTGAGGCTGTCTGTTTTGATTGTTTTATGAAAAGGAAGCTTCTCTCATGAAGGTAAAGACATTCTTTCATCTATACGTATAGCAATACATTATTTGGAGTCATTTTTAATATTATGTCCATTTAGCAAAATAATGGTATTGTGTTCTCCACTGGAAACTGTGGCCTATCTATCTAAAGGCTCTTGGCAATTTTAATAAAGACAAGTATTGGTTCCAATCATGGGTCCAGGTATAGTCCCATGACCTTTGTCCCACTGCTATACTAGTGAATATATCTGGTATAGAAGTGTCAGTTTGCAGGATCACAACTTAGTCTCATTCACAATTATTTTTCTCTTCTAGCAGCATGAATACCACCACAAAAAAAAGAAAAAAAAAAAAAAAGAACTTACCAGTAGGGATAATGCTTCCAGATGAGCAACAGGTTGATTTTTCATGTTCTATGATTCAGGTATGTGTCATTTTCAGGAGTAAGGTCTTACCAGAAAAAAATAATGCCTTATTTCTCAAATTGATAGAAACTATTTCTAGTGGCCCAAAGTTAGAACCTCAATAATCTGATTCTATAGTATGTGTCTCTGGGACATCTTTCTTGTACCTTATGTATAAGGGCATGTTGGTGCTACAGTTTAACTGTAGATAACACATGTATACCCACTCAATGCATGTGAGGGAAACATACAATGACATAGTATAGTTCTATAAACCACCCTGGCACAGCCTGGCACAACCTTGAACAGCAATGATGTTAACAATGTCTCTCTCTAAAACAGGTAAACACTTTCCTCTCTAACTCTTCTTTTTCATATCTAAGATGCAGGAACTCTACAGCTCTACAGACTTAAGTATGCTTCGTTTTCCTATCTATAATAACCTGAGGGCAAATCCTATTCCTGTATAAACTTTTACCAACTTTCTATATATTTCTTATTTTCATATGGATGTTACTTGCTTTAAAATCAGATAGTTGATGATTATGCTGGATATTTTTATGTCAATTTGACACAAGATAGTGTTATCCGAAAGGAGGGGACCTCAATTAAGAAAACACTTCTAAAAGATCCAGATGTAGAATATTTGCTAAATTAGTGATTGATGAGAGAGAGCTCGATCTATAGTGGTGAGGACATCTCCAGAATGGCAATTCTGGGTTCTATAAGAAAGCAGGAGGAGCAAGGCCTGGGAAGCAAATCAGTAAGCCTCCATGGCCTCTGCTTCTGCCTCCAGCTTCCTGCATTGTGTTAGTTCCTGCCCTCATGGCTTTTGAAAATTGTTTTTTGTTTGTTTTTTTTTGTTTGTTTTTTGTTTGTTTGTTTGTTTGTTGTTGTTGTTGTTGGTTTTTAATTTTGAGTAAAATAAACCCTATCCTCTCTAGGATTACTTTTAGTGATGGTGTTTTATCACAGCATTAGTAACTCCAACCAGACATACTCAACAGATGGAACCTCAACTGGAGACTGTTCTCCATCAGATAGCTGTGTAGGCATCTCTGGTGTCCTGCATGACAACTGATTAAGGAAGACCTAGCTTATGTTGACAGCACCACTCCTGGAGTTGTGGTTCTGAGTTAGATAAAGAAGCTACCTGATCAGAAGCAGTTCAGTATTAAATACTCCTCTATGGTCTCTACATGAGTTCCTTTCTTGATTTCCTGCCTTGACTTCCTTCAGTGATGGACTATAACATGATGGCAGACTCTAATATACAGAACAAATCTACACATTCCTTCTCAAATTGGTTAAGGTCAGTATTTTTTCAGAACAACAGAAAGAAAACAAGGAAAGGATTAATATGACAAAACTTTTCCTGGGGGATGCAAAGCAACACCTCAGGTCAGGAGCAATGGCAGATTAAAGGATGGACAATACTCAAGTCTAATTTGGAGAATTAATGAATTTTCCTGGGTTACATACAGGAATATGGGTAAGAGACTACTTACGAGAGCAAAAATTACTGATGAAAACAGACATAGGTGGCAGTTTACTAAAGCTGAGAACCTAGAGCAGGCTGTATATCATGCAGGAAGCTTGATTGTTTTACATTGAACAACTTTCACACTACTCATTCTTATTGTTACAATATTCTATAAATTTTAAAGAATGTGACAAGATAAAAAAAGGTATTGCAGGTATTGAAGGGGGGGTGTCTCTGGGAGGAGTTGGGGTACAAAAGGGAAAGAAGAGTGTGATGTAATTCTATTTACTTAGAATACGTTTTTAAATGTTAACAAATTCAGATAAGCTGAAATTATGTATCTTTACTCTTCATAATGCAATAAAATTTAAGTCAATTTAAAAAAAAAAAAAGAGCTGCTTACAGGTCAGCTTGATCGATACCTCCTCAAGGAAATCAAGCTAATTTTAGCTCCTTTCCAAGCTGCTTTCTTGCTCTCTGCTTCTTCTGAGGCCGTGTTAAATATGTCTGCTCCTTGTTTACAGTTTGGCTTGTCTGAGAGTCTCAAAGTGACTCTCAGAAATCTTTATTGTTCACTTTGGGGAGCGCCTGGTTTATCTGGTCAATTTTAGGGACTTCCTAAAACTCTTTGTTGCTGCTTTTCTTCTCTTTTAAGGTCCTTATCTGCAGAAAGGAATGTTTCAAGGAATAATAAAACTGTTATGCAACAGAGAAACATCTGGGCTAGAGTTCAGAAGAGAGAAGTTCTTTCCAAATGGCAGCTTCATAGAGGCTCTGACACTAAGGCTGCTTCAGGAAAATTAGATGTGGTTGAAATTTGTCCAACTGACATTTCCTGTCTATACAGAAGAGTAATCTAATTACTTATCAGTCTATATATTTTTTCCTATAACTATATGTATGTAGATTTAGAAATAATATCCAATAGTAATTTAGGAAGCCTTTTGGAGCAAAAGAAAGATACTAGATATAATGCATTTGTAAAAAATCTGTAGATTTTTCTATATAATCTGGCTTTTACTTGATTTATTTTAATTGTTATAGCAAACACACCCATTAAAAACAAACAAATAACAACAACAAAACAAAACTATAAACTCAAGCTTTATGAAGAAAAGTGTTTTATTTGTTGGGAGAATACATCTGTGGAGGGTCTAACTTATGTCACAACATAGCAGTTGGCATCAATCATAGAGTGGGAGGAGATGCAAGAAGTCACAAGAGAATGGGAACGCAAGAGGATAGGGAGCCCTAGCTTGTTCTTAGTATCAGTCATTCTTGTAGAAGCTAATTATTCCCTAAAGGCTCCTTTTCCACCCAGAACGACCAGCTTTCACCTCTTCAAATGGCTTATCATGACCCAATACCTATCAACTCTACCAATAGACCTTATGTACTAAAGGAGTCCACCCTCTGATTAAATTATATTTTATCATCTTAGAATCAACATTCTAAAACTCATTAACCTTTCACGGGTGAAGCACACTCCAGCCATGACAAGAATATAAACAAAATAGAGCCATAATAAAAACAAGGGCATCTTCTTTACTTGTCAAGCAACATCTGAGTGACTACCCATCACTGTTATTTTCAGACCGATTTCCCTTGAGAGTCTATTCTCCCCCTTCATTCAAACTTTCCTTGGCTTATGCAGATAGAATGGTAAAACCAAATCTCCTCAGACTCAGATCTCATCAGACACAAGTTTATTTGCAAGATTTGCTTCTAATTATCAGTCTTTTCCCATGGAGCTCTGATCTGGGCAGTGATCCGGAAGCAGCTGTTTTATAGAGCAGGCACATACTTCTCAGTCTAATGGACTCCTTGGGCTCTTGCAGCTGTCACTGAAATTCATTCTAACTCTCCAAAGAATTTCGTATATAGAACTGATGCCTTCTCCTTTCCATATTCAGGCATTACTATGATAACCATTCAGGCCTTAATCTTGTGACCTAAAATCTAAAATATGCTTAACACTATCTATCTATCTATCTATCTATCTATCTATCTATCTATCTATCTATCTATCTATCTATCATCTTTTTATCTGTATCTATCATCTATCTTTTTATCATCTATGTTTTCTATCATCCATTTATCATCTATCTATGTTTAACATACTGTTTTTAAAAGTACTTCATTACTTGTCCATGTGAAGCATCCAACTGTACCTTAGAGGAGAACTGGACCTTCCTGAGTACAAGTGGTATTTCTCCCTGATGTCACTTCCTAAAACCTAGGAACACTTCATCTCCTGTGGGATCTATTCTTCAGGGCTACATGTTACTCATGTAAATGTTTTGTCTGCTTTTACAGGGACACACTCTATATCTTAAAATTGTGAAGAAAATGTAATTAAGTCACTGAGAATTGTATAAACATCACTACAACCAGTCAACTTTACCACCTTCTACATGAATCAAGTGATACATTAACCTAATTAGTAAGGCTATTTAAGGGACTGTAGGGACAAGACTATCAGAGCTACATTTTCCATAAACAGTACATATTCTGAGAGTATAAACTAGTAATTATTTTCTCATTTGAGTAATTTTATTTAGAAAAAAAGATGAGCAATAGGAGAGAAATGAATCAGAGACCAACCTTCCTTTAACTTACTCACATTTATGATTCATAGGTAGAATATTATCTTAGGGAATTTTTGGTTGTTTGGGAAAACTGTAGGCATGGAATTTTTTAAAAAATATATATAGTCCAGTCATTGCCCCTCTCTTGGTCTACCCTTTCACAATTCCTCATCTCATTTCTCCTCCCCCTGTCTTCAAGAGTACGCACACCCTGCCAGGCCTCCCTACTCCCTAAGGCCTCCAGTCTCTTGTTGGATAGGCAAATCTTTTCCCACTGAGACCAGACCAGGTAGTCCTCTGCTATATATGAGGAGGTGGGAGGGGTGGAGCTCGGACTAACTCATGTATGCTGCCTGGTTGATGGCTCAGTGTCTTAGAGATCTTGGGGATCCAGTTACTTTAGACTGTTGTTCTTCCTATGGGATCACTCTTCTTCTCAGCTTCTCCTAGCTGAGTTGAATTTCCACAATTCAACCACAGGGGTCTTCAACTTCAGTCCAATAGTTGACTGTAAGAATCTGCATCTGTCTCAGTCAGCTGGTTGTTGGGCCTCTCAGAGGACAGCTATGTTAGCCTTCTGTTTGTAAGCACACCAGAGCATCAATAATACTGCCAGGCATTGGAGACTCTCCTTGAGATGGATCCTAAGTTGAGCCAGTCACTGGTCTTCCTTTTCCTCAGTCTCTTCTCCATTTTTGTACCTGCATTTCTTTTAGCCAGAAATGATTCTGGGTCAGAGTTTTTGACTGTAGGGTGGCAACACCATCCCTCTACTTGATACCCTGTCTTTCTACTGGAGGTGGACTCTACAAGTTCCTTCTCCTCACTGTTGGGCATTTCATCTAAGGTCTATCCCTTTGACTCCTGAGAGTTTCTGGTACTTTCTAGAGATTCACCACCACCACCTTCCACCCCACAAGGTTGCATATTTCCATTTATTCTGCTGGCCCTGAGGGCTTCTCTCCTGTCCCCCCACCCATACCTGATCATGTTCCTCTTTTCCCTTCCCCTTCCCCTCTCTCACCAAGTTGCCCCTCCCTCTGCCTTCTGTGATTGTTTTCTTATTCACCCTAGGTCGAATTGAAGCATGCTCACTTGAACCCTTCTGCTTATTAACCTTTAGCTCTGTGGCTTGTATCCTAGGTATTCTGTAGTGTTTTGTCTAATAACCACTTCTTTGTGAGTACATATCAAGTATATCCTTTTGGGTCTGAGTTACCTCATTCAGGATATTTTTTCCTTCCATCTATTTACCTGCAAAACTCATGATGTCCTCATTCTTAATAGCTGAATAGTGCTCCATTGTGTAAATCAATGACATTTTTTGTATCTTTTCTTCCATTGTGGGACATCTGGATTGAGAAACATCATCCTTTTATTTAAGATTTTCTTATGTTTTCTCATTACCACTTGCTTTTGCATAAGTACTGAAGATGATGCAATGAGTCAAAGGCCTCAGAAAGCCTTGGTTGTCAATATCAAGGGGAAGCTAGGATCGATATAACCTAACAAGAGGTGTTTTTAATACTACCATGCGCCAAGAACTCCTGAAACAAAGTCCATGACATATAAGATTCATTTTATAGCTCTAATGGTTAGGGATAAAGCAAACTGTTTACTCTTGAAATATGTGGCTGCTTTGGTGTAGTCTAGTTTAGTAGTTTTAGTTTAGTTAAAATTTTCTGTATGGACTTTGAGAAACAATTTAGAAGAGTTGCAGTCCTTAAGGGAAAAGTTAGAAGATTATGGAGAATTTTTAAGATGTATTTGCGGCAGACTTCTCAGATAGAATTCTTTATATTGTGTGTTCTTTAGGAAGTAACCCAGGGATCCTTGATGAAAAGCTTTTAAGGCATTTTTATGACAGTTTCATGATTTTTCAATGAATAAAACACCATGTTTGGCTTTTACATGCTTCAAATAATGTGTTTGTTTGTGAATCAATCCCATGGCTACCTTTTAGAAAGGTAAGTTATTTAAAGATTCAGAGTTAGCTGTTCAGGAAAAGGCATCCCAAAGCTCCAGTGTATTGTCTCTTTGAGAGAAAACACTTTTATTAAGTGTTTAAAATAGCATCTTAGGACTTATATGGAACTTATTAAAAATATAGAGCTTTTGATTCTCAATTGTATCTGATTCTTCTCTTTTCTCCTTGAGGAGTTTACATCCTTAATATTGTACCACTTAAGAAACATGGTATCCAAGTCATTAGAAAAAATTTAATCACTCTTCCCTCTATCATAATTCAGAACTGAAATATGTCTAGACCATGAAATTCCTTTTCTAGAGTTTAGATAAGTCTTAGAGATCAACCTTTGAAAGAAAAATTCTTAGGATGTTAAAAAATATATCCAAATAAATAATAGTAATTTTAATTATCATTATACCATTCAGTGATTGTGGCAATATCTAAGTAATTCATTTCCAGACTGAAAAACATGTTGCAGGAATATCATTTACCCAAAATGAGATCATTGTAGGGAAAAAACAAATGCAAGTCTATGACAACTTAGTAGCTGTAAAATCCTAAAATGTTTTTGATAGAGCAGCAACCAGGTGTTTCTAATAGGAATCATGAGTCTCTCTCTATAATATCTAAATGGATATGAATAAGCTATGGCTGTAAAACAGTGTAGACATGATTATTTTATATCAGAAATTCCAGTGGTTCTCCCCAGAGTCTTTTGAAGAAGATAATCCATTCATAGGTCAGTTGAAAGAGTAGTATTCTGATCTGAGGGGGGAAAAACATTGTTTGAGGTGTCTGTAAATCTGTAAATATAAGAAAGAAAATTCCATATACTTGTGGAGAACACAAACTTTACCTTCTAAAAATAAACATAAACAACCGAGGCCTGGATAAAAGAAAAAAAAGATTATAAATCATTCCTGATAAACGAAGTTGTTATGTACTTTGTAAGCTAAGTAAAAAGACACTAGTAATTGTCTTCCACAGTATCTCTATCCAGGTATACAATTCGTTCTTTGTTTTGTTGAATTTTTATTTTTCCCAGCACATTTGTATAAATGAAGGAGTTTAAGGTAGAATTCATGGCTGCAGTCTGATAGCAAATATTTTAGTATTTCTGCTCTCATTAAAACAAAGACCATTATTAGTGTTATGAGAATGCATCTATTTTTAAGCACCTCAGGAGAAAAAGCATCAAGAGCCATTTCAAAGGAGAAAAAGAGCCTGGGAGGAGGTCTTGTTCTGTCAAATACTAGCCAAGTATGAGGCCGAAATTATCACTAGACACTTGCTGTCCCGGAATCTCAGAACAGGCTTTAATAAATGCGTAGTACAGAATACATTAGCCACTTAAGGTTCAAGACTTCATGTTATCCTCCTTCCTGATTTCCACTCTGAAAACTCCCTATCCCACCTCTTTTCCCCCTGCTTCTATCTGGGGTCTCCCCCACCTCTTTTCCCCCTGCTTCTATCTGGGGTCTCCCCCACCCACCCATTCACTCCTCGTTCACGATCCTAGCACTCCTCTACACTGGGGCAACAAGCCTTCACAGGACCAAGGGCCTCCGTTCCCATCGATGCCAGATAAGGCCATCCTCTGCTACATATGCGACTGGAGCCATGGGTTCCTACATATGTATTCTTTTGGTGACTTAGTCCTTGGGAGCTTGAGGTGGGGGCAGGGGGTGCTGTCTGGCTGGTTGATATTGTTGATCTTCCTCTGGAGTTGCAAACCCCTTCAGCTCCTTCAGTCCTTTACTTAACTCTTCCATTGGGGTCCCCGTGCTATCTCAAATATATATCGCTGTTTGTACATTTTACAAAAGTTCTTTCTGGAAATCAAACATGATTTAGCTCCTATTGTATAAATCGCATATTTAGAAGGAGAGAAGTCAATATAGGAACGTCCACTAAATCCAGGTGATGTTCTTTCTAAACTACTTGATAAATGGAAGAGATTAATAAAATAAAACAGGAAAAAAAAATCACCCGATCTTTACGTATGTTTCAGCCGAGAATTTTGACATTGCTTCCAAAGATCCTTATGGTGCTTTTCTCTTTGCATTTTATAACTCACTGCAATGCTCATTTGGATAAATTTAGAAGGCTAATGTCTCATGTTATGCAGCAGAGGTGTAAGATTAGAGTAGAGTCAAATCCTTGCTAATTATCACTTCTCTGAGCTACACACCTGATCCTTCTCACAAGGAGTTTTCAGCAAATGCTAAAAAAAAGAGGTCATCCACACAGAGCATTGTTTTTATATTTCTACATTTAAGTAGCAATTTAGAAGTATATATGCATGCTTAACACTTACAAAAATACTTTGCATGTGTGTATTACATTGTATTACTTACATAAAATGTTAAGAAATGTGTTGCTAGAGAATAAATCATTTGACCTCACTCTATTCTCCCTTCGTTTTACCACGGCAAAAATTGTCTAATCTATCCCCTAAATCTCTAAAGAGCTCCTTAGTTGTCTTTTCCCGTGAGGAAGGTAGGTTGTAACCTAAAATAATCGTGTCCTAAGAAATGCTTTAAGGCAGCTCTACCTGTGTTTTATCTTCAAAAACCAAGTGTTTAAGCAGAAAAAATGAATGAGATATTATATATTCATTTGACAATGAAAATATAATATGATCAGTTTCATTCAGGCTTTATAGATGAGTAAAATTTCAATGCATTCATAATATGCTAGGTGATCTTTTGGTCCACATGAGCATTGAGAAATGATTATGGAAATGAATCTAATTAGTATGCTCATTACCTTGAGTCTCCTTCCTTATTTTGGTAGGAATTCTTAAGATCTGCTGCTGCTTTATGGATAGAAGGTTTGCTCTCCTGCTTTTAAACAATTTTAAGGCAATTCCTGGCTCCAAGGAGCTTGTCTGGTGATGAAATAATGTGGGTAAAAAATGAAGTTATTTCCTATTGTTCTCTGTATGATACTCTTCTTATTTTCTTAATAATAGATGTGGACTCCAGAAGTCCTTCAGTTGTTTGTCTTTCATCCACAATTAGCTAATTTTATCTTTTATTCTATAATGATACAGCCTGACATCCTCAGAATGCTCTCTCAGAAGTAACTGTAATCTGTTCATTCCCAGGCTGTTATCTAGGCCTGTTCACTAGCTGTTACCTTCCTTCTGTTTCCTACCTCTAATCCCTCCCAAATTGCTTCCCTCCAGCCACTCTCATGTTCCCGAAAGCCCCTCTCTGATTTGTGGATGCTTTTGTTTTGATATTACTCATCTATATCCATATATACCCATACATATCAATATACTTAGATGAATAAATGCATCAGTACATGGACTCAGATAACTTCTTGTGGCTTGTGAGGAGATGACTTCAGGGCTGGCTTCGTTAAAGAGTTTCTTTCGGGAGAGCATTTAAAAATTTTCCTGGTGTAAGAATGTGTTCTCCATTTCTTATGATATACTAGTAGTGCTTTGCAGTGATTGATATAGATGTTGTTAGTCTCTATTTAGGATATAAAATCACTTACTTTTACCTAAAGCCCTAAGTATTATGTAGATGTTTATATACATATACACACGTACACACAACGTTCACAATTTTTAATTAAATATATGAAACAGAATAATCTTAATTTTATGTATAAAATAGCATTTGGAAGGAGGAAAGGATAGAAGGAAAGATATAATTATAATCTTCAAATATAAAAGAAATAATTAAAAATAATAGAATAATTATCAACCTTGAGTGGTACAAAAATATTCTTGAGTTGCTATGCTGTGGTTGGAAAATAATCAAATTCAGAATACAGAGTGCTGGAAGAAGGCAATCAGATTTCATAATAGGGTTCAATTCTAAATGCTTAAAACCTGTACAATAAACGTATCATTCATCTTTAAGTAATGAGAATGACTTGTCCTGTGTGGCTTTAAGAAATACTCAGTGAGGGAGTTGCATCCAGTTAGCATTAGCTCAACCTTCCCAGAACTTGATATACCAGCGATGATTTTATAATCTACGAAAAAATAACCAAATTTACTTCAATACTTTATTTAATATACAGATAGACAAAGATGACAGACAAAAATAGAAGATGACAAAGAAACATACATACGTAGATATCTATTATGTATCTATCTATCTGTCTATCTATCTATCCATCCATCCATCCATCTTTACCTGACACACAGCAGCATACACAGTAACATGTATCTTACAATGTAAAAGGGTTAAATATCAGTTTTCAATTTTTTAGAAAGCATATTCAGATTTTGCTTGTTTTTCTAAGTTGAACAAGGTCTGTTAGTACCACAATTTTCATGTCCAACTGCCTTTTCTTCCTGTTTACATTGTGCAAGAACAAGAGGCCTCAGCTGGAAAATTGGCCCACAATCACAACCTATTAAGCTTTTACTGATATTGCAATAGAAGTAATGGGATTTTAATGAGCTTATCCATTTTAACATTTATGTAATTTATTAATTTTTTCCTTTTCTTACTTGTACATTAACTAAACATTTAGGCATAATGATTTTCTTTACTGAACAGCATTTAAATCTTCAATATTCTATGATATCATTTCAAGTTGCTAGTGATAATTGTATTAAGTATAATCAATAGTGTCTACATTATCCTAGAGCTCCATATTAGGATGAGCCACCTAATCTGGCATGGTACCAGTCCCATATAGGTTACATAAAAGGGGAATTGGCTTTCACATCAACAATGGTATAGTCATTGCCTTCAGAAGAATAAATTTAGTTAATATCATAAGAGTTTATACCTGTTGCCTTAAATATATAATTTATGTAACTAAGAGTATATCTGAAGACTAAATATTTCTGGTTGGGTTATATTTGTTCTGTTGTGGGGCTAAGAAAGAACAGAGAATCACAGAGTCAGGACTGTTAACTGGGTGAAATATCTGAAGGGTGAATCCTTTAAAAGGACTGAAAAGAGACTTACTGGGAAGGCCCTCTGCAAAGGGCAGGTCTTTAGCCTTTATGTGATATGTGTAATTGTAGTGGACACATTCTCCAATGCAAAGAAACTGGGATTTTTTTAAAAAAAATTCTTTTATGTCTTATTTCAGGTCAGTAATACTTTATCCTCTCAAATCATTGTACATGATTTGGGCCATTTGAAAAATGGGCAATGCTTCTAAGTTATGTGCTTAATTTCTTTTGTGATTCTGATTTCAAAATAAATATATAGACAGACAAAATATATTTTTAAATCTACTATTTGTTGTTCATTTTATAACCATTTCCTTCTTGCAAGAGCAAAAGACTCAGGGAGGAATCATATGTAGGGAGAGTAGGGGAGAGAGAAGAGAGATCAGCTGGGATAGCAGGGAGCAATCTCTAGGGCATGCCAGAGACCTAGGACAGGAAAAGGCCCAGAGGGTCTAAGGGGGTGACTCTAGCTGAGATTCCTAGCAGTTGGGGATATGGATCCTGAAGTGGCCATTTTCTGTAGCCAGGAAGGTATCCCAGTGGAAGCATAAGGACAGTAACCCACCCACAAAGCCTTTGACCCAAAACATGTCCTGCTTACAAGATGTGCAGGGACAAAAACAGAGCAGAGTCCGAGGGAATGGTTGACCAATGACTGCCTAAAATTGAGACCTATCCCATGTGCAAGAACCAGTTCTGACACTATTAATGATACTCCTTTAAACTTGCAGACAGGAACCTAGCACAACTATCCTCTGAGAGACTCCACCCAACAGCCAATGGGAAGAGACATACATCCAAAACGTAGTGGGAGCATGGGGAGTCATACAGAAAGGTTGGGAGAAAGATTGAGGGACCTTAAGAGAACAGGGACTCTATAGAAAGATCAACATTGTCAATTAACCTGGACCCTTGGGGTGCCCTGTGACTGAATCACTAAACAAAGAGCAAGTATGGAGTTGAACTTAGGTCCCCTGCACATATGTAGCAGATGAGTAGTAGCTTCGTCTTCCTGTGGGTCCCCCAAACAATTTGAGGAGGGGCTATCACTACACTTGTTATACCTGCATGCCTGTGTCCCCTAAATGGACAGCCTTGTCTGTATTCAATGGGAGAGGTTTTCTGTAGACCCTCAGCAATTTGATGTGAGGGGTGGGGGGATGGGGTTTGGAGGAATAAAGGAGTGAGAGTGGGGATGTGGTGGTGGGGGTTGGGGGTGGGATTAGTGTGAATGGTGGACACCCAGAGAGGGGCCTCCCCTTCTCAGGGGAATGAGGAAAGGACTTACATGAGCAGGTACTGGGAGGAGAAGAAGGGCTGATATGAGCTGTAAAGTGAATAAATATAATAATAATAATAATAATAATAATAATAATAATAATAATGATGATGATGATGATGATGATGATGAGCAAAAGACTAGAAGCTGGAAAACTGGCCTGTGTCTATAACCTCTTAAGTATTATGACAACAGTGCCTCTGCTCTCAGCAGACGATGTCAAATGTTCCAAAGACCAACAGGGAAGAATTTTGAATTTTTGCTGAAACTAACAGCACAATCATTTCCAAAACAGTCCTTTCTCCATAACTGCTGAAAACAATTTTCAATTGTAAATCATCACCACATGTGCTGAAAGAGTTCTTTCACTTTTTTGCAATGAACCTGAAGAAAAGAAATACCTGTGGCATGTCTATCTGTAGCGGTTCTGATGACAAGACAGTTATGTTTTGTATAATGTGTATGTTGAAATACTGACGCTTTAACTTTTAGAGACTTATTTTATTTGATGTACATGAGTGTTTGCCTACATGCCTGTTTGTGCACCTTGTACATGTGTGGTGCACACAAAGGCCCAAGAATGGCATGATATTTCCTGGAATATGAGTCACAGATAGCTATGAGCCATCTGGTGATGTTGGTGACAGGAAGTGAACCCAGGTCCCCTGAGTAGCAGAGTGCTTTCAATAACTAACTGAGCTGTCTCTTCAGACTCAGATATGGTCGTTTTAATTCTACTTACTGTTTGAATAACAAATTATGGGCTTCAGAAAAAAATTTCTTGCTAGTTCTAATGGTTTATACCACTTAACCTAAGGACGCACACACACACACACACACACACACACACACACACACACACACACAAATAATCAAAATAAATCTTAAAAAATAAAAAAAGAAATGTTTTTTAAAGAAAGGAGATAAATGAAAGTTGCAGATGTTTGAAGGTGACTCCGAATTTTCAAAATGATATTTAAGAAAATGTTCAGATTTGTTTTAACTGTAAAACTCGTTATGTATTACTGAAACAAGTAGAGCTTTCTATTAGTTTTAACATCCTGTGAGGTATAAAAATCAATAGAATGGGAAGACCTCATAAAGTTGAAGAACTAGTTAAAGAGCTAGCTTAGTTGGAGGCTGGTGGATTCAGGAGTCTGTTTTCTTTAGGGAAGTAGATCTTTGTGGATTTTTCTTCCTCCCCTGTACTTCCTGTAATGGCCTTACACTTCCACACATGGATCCCAGTGACTGAGTTCAACATGTTGTGAAGAGGATGTGAAGTGAGTTTGGGTGGCTATGTGCTGGAGAAGGAATCTTCTTTCGAGGAGGACACTGAGGGATGAATATGATCAAAATGACTTGTATATATGTATGTCACTTTTAAAGAACTAATAAATTAAAGTAAAATATTGATATTATGTTCCACAGTTAGAGTTCAGAGTGATTATTAGTGAGACTTCTGATTTTTCCTAGCACACCACTATCTGGTGTTAACATGCTATGTGTGGGGCAGAAGTGTCAGCTGAGTGAGCTCTTTTACTCATTGCATTCCTGGTTGCTGCCCTGCAAATGTGTGGGTCATCAGCACGGAGCCGAAACTGTGATGCCTACTGCAACAGTCTCGATGATATTCTGTTATTCACTGCTAAGCAGAGGAGAGAGACATAAATGACTAATAACCTGCAGTCTAATTGTACATCTTAATTTGCTGAATGGCTGAAAACAAATTAAAATTGCCCGACCATTGGAGGCAAAAGTGATGCCGAGTAAATCAGTTCCATCGAGTCCTTGTAGTGTGGAAATGTTCTTAATGAAATGTCACAGAATGAAAGAAAATAATAAGAATGTTACAAATGGGCTAGCATATTAAGTCTCAGTCTCTGTAGAGGGAAAACTCATGTAAATTTAGACAATAAATATAGTTTGCCTAAATTTAGGTAAAATAAAATATTAGAAAATGGAGCTGATAAAAGTCTACACAATGAGAATTTTATATACTTTGGATCATGAATTATGTGTTATTTTACTGATAATATTTTACTTTAAAGTTTCATAATATCTTTTCATTAGTTGACTTATCTATGTAAAAATACAGTAGATAGTAGCAGTAGATGTATATAGTCCCTCATTTTTATCTGTGTGATTTTTAAATTAATTTTCATAATATATTTTGATATTTTATCCTTTCTAACTCTTCCCCCATTCTCCATTTTAAAAATGGTGGTAGTCTTTGTATTTTGTCAGTCTACAGACATTCTATTTAGTCATAAACTTTAAAACGTTAGCATTTTTAAAAGTAGTTTATATACAGAGCCAAATTTAAAAAAAAGATTCAGGGACTTCTTGTGCATTCCTGCTCACGTTTGCAATTTCCTCCATTAATGGCATCCACTACAAAAGAGAGAAATGAGGAAATTACAGTGATGCATAATTCAAAACATAACTCTATACTTTGGACAATTGACCAACAGCAAGTGTGCATTTAGTGTGACAGTGTCATTAAGAGGATTCTCCCTACCCTACATATCTCCTACATATGTGCAGGGAGGCCTAGGTCCAGCCCCTACACGCTCTTTGGTTGGTGGTTCGGTCTCTAAAAGCCACCAGGGGTCCAGGTTAGTTGACTTTGTTGGTCTTTCTGTGGCATTATTTTCCCCTTCAGGGCCTTTAATCATCACCCCTTCCC
Organism: Montemys delectorum; assembly: GCA_019843815.1. NCBI lineage: Eukaryota > Metazoa > Chordata > Mammalia > Rodentia > Muridae > Montemys > Montemys delectorum. The sequence goes on along the minus strand of JADRCD010190812.1, from coordinate 12,592 downwards.
AATTATTCTCCTTGAGTCCTTGGGCTCCATCCACGTTTTGGCTGTAGGTTATCTGTATCTGTCTGTGTTAGCTTCTGGGTTGGCCTCTCAGAGAACAACATGTTCCTGTCTGCAAGCATAAAAGTAGAATTAATAGTGTTAGAGATTGGTGCTTGCCTGTGGGATAGGACTCAAGTTGGGTCAGTCGTTGGTTGTTTTCTGCTCTACCTCCTGTCCCTGCATTTCTTGTGTACAAGATACATCGTAGGTTAAAAGTTTCGTGGGTGGGTTTGTCTCCCAACCATTCCACTGGAGTTCTTGCCTGACTATAGAAGGTAGACTTTTCAGGTTTCATATCCCTAATTCCATGAGTCTCAGCTAAGGTCACCCCTATTGATTCCTGAGGATTCTCCCCACTCCCAAGTCTCAATCACATCCTAGAGATGTCTCTCACCCTCACCAGCTGCAGATTTCTTTTTATTCTCTTGGCCTTCTGGCCTTGTCTCCTGTCCCCTACCTCACCTGATCTTATCCCACTTCACCCCAAAATTCCTCTCTCTGTCCCTTTCCCACCTAGTTCCCTCCCTCTATCAGTCTCCTATGACTAATTTATTTCTCCTTCTAAGTGAGATTAAGTATCTTTGATTGGAACTTTCCACTTGATTAGCTTCTTTGGGTCTAAGAGTATAGTGTGGGTATCCTGTAATTTATGGCTAATGTACAGTTATAAATGAGTACATGTGATGCATGTCATTTTGGGTCTGGGTTACCTCACCCAAGGATGATATATTCTCAAGTTCCATCCATTTGCCTGCAAAATTCATGATGCCTTTGCTTTTAATGGCTGAATAGTATTCCATTTTGTAGATATACCACATTATTTTTTTATCTATTGTTTAGTTAAAGAACATCTAGCTTGTTTCCAGTTTCTGGCTATTATGAATAAAGTTGCTATGAAAAAAGTGGAACAAGTGTTACAGTGGTGAAGTGAGGCATCATATGGCCAGGAGTGGTATAGATGGTTCAGGAAATAGAACTATTCCCAGTTTTTTGAGAGACTGCCAGATTGATTTCCAAAGTGGTTGTACAAGTTTGCAGTCCCACTCAGTAAGGAAGAGTGTTCCTCTTGCTCCACATCCTCACTTGCATGTTTTGACGCTTGAGCTTTTGATCTTAGACATTCTTACTTGTGTAAAATTTCCATTTATCAGGATTATTTTTATTTGCATTTCTTTGATGACTAAGGACATTGAACATTTCTTTAAGTGCTTTGAGGACATTCAATATTCCTCTGATGAGAGTTCTCTGTTTAGCTCTGTACTCCATTTTAATTGGTTATTTAGGTTATTAGTGTCTAATTTCTTGAGTTCTTTATATATTTTGTATATTAACCCTCTGTCAGATGTAGGGCTGGTGAAGATCCTTTCCGAGTCTGTAGGCTGCCATTTTGTTCCATTGATAGTGTTCTTTGCCTGACAGAAGGTTCACTTTCATGAGGTCTGATTTACCAATCTTTGAACTTAGAGTATTAGCTGTTGGTATTCTGTTCAGTAACTTGTCTCTGCACCAATGAGTTCAATACTATTCTCTACCTTCTGTTCTATTAGATTTAGTGTATACAGTTTTATATTGAGATCTTTGAACTACTTGTACAGTAGTTTTGCGCAGCATGATAAATATGAATCTGTTTGCATTTTTCTACATTCAGACAACCAGTTAGTCCAGTAACATTTGTTGAAGATTCTTTCTTCTTTTCATTGTATAATTTTTTGTTTCTTTGTCAAAATCAAGTGTCTATAGGTTTTTAGGTTTATTTCTTCATCTTCAGTTAGATTTTGTTGCCCAACCTTTGTGTTTTTCAGCCAATACCATGTGGTTTTTAACTACTATTTCTCTGCAATACAGCATGGAATCAGGGATGCCTCAAGACATTATTTTATGGCTAGGTGGTGGTGGTGCACACCTTTAATCTCAGCACTTGGGAGGCAGAGGCAGGAGGATTTCTTATTTTGAGGCCAGCCTAGTCTACAGAGTGAGTTCCAGGAGAGCCAGAGCTATACAGAGAAACCCTGTCTCAAAAAATCAAAAACAACAACAACAACAACAACAACAACAACAACAACAACAACAACAAAAGAAGTTATTTTATTGTACAAGATTTTGGTTTTTTCTTTTATTTTTTGATTGGATGTTTTCTTTATTTATATTTCAAATGCTTTCCCCTTTCCAGGTCTCCCATTTGAAAACCCCCTATCTCATCCCTTCTCTCCTTGCCTTTATGAGGGTTCTCTCCGACTCACCCACTTCCATCCACCCGCCCTGGCATTCCCCTACACTGGGGCATCGAACACCACCCTCAGGTCCAAGGGCTTCTCCTCCCACTGATGTCCAAGGAGGCCATCCTCTGCCACATATGTGTCCATGAGTGCCATGAGTAGCTCCATGTGTATTCTTTCTATTTATATCCATATTAGGATTTTTCCTTTTTCACATGAAGTTGACTACTTTTCTTTGAAGGTCTGTAAAGAATTGTTTTGGAATTTTCATGGGAATTGCATTGAATCTGTAGATTGCTTTTGGTAAGATGCCTATTTTTAGAGTTAGCCCTACAAATGCATGAGCACATGAGATCTTTCCATCTTCTACTATCTTCTTTAATTTCTTTCTTCAAAGACTTGAAGTTCTTGCCATACAGTTCTTTCACTAGCTTGGTTAGAGTTACACAAAGACATTTTATATTCTTTGTGGCTATTGCAAGGCATATTTCCTAATCTCTTTCTCAGTCTATTTCTCATTTTTATATAGGAGGACTTCTAATTTTTGAAAATTTATTTTGTGTCCAATCACTTTGCTCAAGGTGTTTACCAGCTATAGGAGATTCCTGATACAATTTTTGTATACAGTAATATATTCTTATGTATTCTATCATATCATCACCAAATACTGTTACTTTGACTTTTTCCTATACAATTTTGTTCCCTTGGTCTTTAGCTATCTCATTGCTCTAGTTAGAACTTCAACTACTTTATTGAGTAAATATGGAGAGAGCCTTGTCTAGTCTTTGATTTTACTAGAATTTCTTTAAGTTTCTATTTAATTTGATATTGGCTATTGGCTTGCTGTATATTGACTTTATTGTGTATCTATGATCTCTCTAAGAATTTTATCATGAAGAGATGTTGGATTTTGTCAAAGATTTTATCAGTACCTAATGAGATGATCAAGTTCTTTTTTTTTCCCCTTTCAGGTTGTTTAAAGGGTAGGTTACATTGGTGGATTTTCATATATTGAAACATCCCTGCTTCTCTGGGATAAAGCCTTACTGATCATAAGAACGATGTTTTTGATTTGTCCTTGGATTAGGTTTGTGAATATTTTATTGAACAATTTTGCATCAATGTTCATAAAGGATATTTGTTTGAAGTCTTTTTCTTGGTTGAGTCTTTTTGTTGTTTAGATATCAAGGTAACTTTGGATTCTTGAAATGAATTTGATAATTTTTTTCTGTTTCAATTTTTTAGAATAATTTGAACAGTATTGGTATGAGCTTTTTGAAAGGCTAGTAAAATTCTTTGATAAAGCCTTCTTGCTTTGGGCATTTTATAGTTGGGAGATTTTTAATGACTGCTTCTCTTTCCTTAGTGGTTACAGGCCAGTTAAAATAGTTTAACTGATCTTGATTTAACTTTAGTAAGTGGTATCTATCAAGAAAGCCATCAACTTCATTTAGATTTTCCAATTTTGTATAGTACAGGTTTTTGAACTAAGACCTAATGCTCATTAAAGTTTCTGGCTGTTTTTCTCTCTCCCTTTTCATTTCTGATTTTGGTAATTTGGACATCGTCTCTCTGCCTTTTAGTTAGTTTGGCTAACTGTCTAGCATGCTCATTTTCTCAAAGAACCAGCTCTTGGTTTTGCAGATTATTTGTATTATTCTCTTTGTTTCTAATTTATTAATTTTAGGCCAGCTTGATTATTTCCTAGTGTCTATTCCGTGTGTTTGCTTCTTTTCATCCTACAGCATTCAGATGTACTTTTAAATCACTACTATGAGATCCCACTAATTTCTGTATGAATACATTTAGTGCTATGACCTTCCATTGTATCCCCTTAGTTTAACACTGCTTTCATTTTCATTGAAATTCTAGAAAGTCTTTATTTATTTGTTTCTTTTTTGACCCAGTGGTCATTTAGCAGAGGATTTCAATTTCCATGAGTTTTATAAGCTTTCTCTTGTTTCTGTTGTTGTAGAAATCCAGCTTTAATCAATGGTGGTCTGTTGAGACTTGTTTTGTGTCCAAGAATATAGTCGGTTTTGAAGAAGTTACCATGAGGTGTTTAGAAGAAGGTATAGTCCTTGTGTTTTGGTGAAATGTTCTGCAGATATCTGTTAGGACAATTTGATCCATAACATCTGTTAATTTCATTATTTCACTATTTAATTTCTGTCTGGATAACATGTCCATTGGTGAGAGTGGAGTGTTGAGGATTCCCACTATTCATGTGTGAAGTTTGATGTGTGATTTAAGTTTTAGTCCCATTTCTTTTTAGGAATGTGGGTGTCCTTGAAATTGGGGCATAGATATTCAGAATTGAGACCTGATCTTGAAGGATTTTTTTTTCCCTTGATGAGTATGAAGTATCCTTCCCATCTCTTTTGATTAATTTTGATTGACAGTCTATTTTATTAGATATTAGAATGGCTACTTCAGCTTGCTTCTTAAGTCCATTTGCTTGGAAAATCTTTTTCCAGTCTTTTTACTCTTAGATGTTCCTGGTGTTCCTGGTGTCTTTTCTTTGTCAGGAAAGGAGGCAGAATTGTGGGATGAAGATGGATCAGAGAGTATGGAGTACAGTTTAGCGCTTTTGGATGAGCTTTCAGAGGGGTAGGCTGACAATGGCTGCGTGGGTGGGTGTAGGCTTACCTTTTGTTCCTGGTGCAGGCACACCTCTGTGAAAGCTGGCAGAATTGTGGGGCAGGAAATGATGCTCAAGGTATGGGGTACAGTTTGCCACTGCTGGGTGTGCTTTCATGGGAATTGACATGCAGGGAATTGGGGTTTGGGGAGTTATCTGGTGTTTCTGGTGCTGATTGGTCTCTGGGGAAGCAGGCAGAGTTGTATGGTGAGAAAAGGGACACAGACTATGGGATGCAGTTTATCACTGTTAGGAGTGCTAGCAGGGAGTTGCAGGCAAGTGCTGCTTATAGGGGGGAACTTACCTTGTGTCCGTGATGCTGGCAAACCTCAAGGAAGGCAGGCAGAGATGTGCTACAGGATATGGGGCACAAAGTGCAGTTTAATGTTGGGTGTGCTTTCAGGAAGTTAGTCAGCAAGGGCGGGGGCCATATTTATGCTTATTTACTTTCTCTGGTGCCAGCTGGCCTCCAGGAAAGCAGGCAGAGTTGTGGGGCTCCAATTATTTAAACATGAATTATTTGATTAGAGTCTTTCTACTGATAGACTAGAGTCTATAGAATGCAGAACAGAGGCGATCTATTCACTCTTGAGTAAGATTCATGCCAATATACTTAGGTTTGATTATGGCACACGACTTTTAATTTTACAGTGACAAATTTTCTGATCTTGTCAAAATCAATTGCCTGTGAGATTTATTTTCTGTTTATTTCATATAACATAGTCAACAAAACAATTTATCACACTTGAATTTTTAAAGAGTTAGGAAAGATCATATCAACCTTTCTATATTGTGTACAAATTAAACATGTAATCCAATTAATAATATTTTTTTTTAGATTACAGTAAAATTACATTGTTCTCCTCTTCTTTTTCTCCTACAACCCTCCCATATACTTCGTTTTTCAGGCATACAATATTTTTAATCAATGCTCACTTTAGATTTCAGAGTTGTACAAAGGAGAGACTCTGTAGTCAAGATAACGGCAAGCAATCTTCAGTGAGGTTAGCCGCAAGTCGCACATACATTCCTGCTCTTATACCTTTTACTCAGTTCATGAAATGTATAGGAAAGTTAGAACAACTTAGAAGCAACCTTATTTCTAAAGATCTACATGAATTTTATACTGAAAGGAAAACACCTTTAAAAGTATGCTTGTAGAGTAACATTCAGATAACATTCCTCACTAACAATGCTTTCATTCACCCTCTGTCATGCTGGCCATAGGAGCCACACCAAACACGCAATTGCAGTGGCAGCCACTAGAGGGAAGAATGGCAAAGTGCTGGGGCCAAGTAACCCAGAGAAGCCTGATCTCAGAATAGGTGCAGGACTGAAGTGATTTCTCTCCCTATTCTGCGGCCCACCGATGATAAGTTATTCATATTTTTTTTTGAATGAGGCTTTCTGGAAGAATTATGTAGTCATAACCTGAGTCCTGTATGCCTTTTAATTTAAGCCCAACACAGCAGAGCTTGTCTATTACAGTCTGGAAGCTGGTGTACAAAAAAAGCCCAAGACAATCCCCCCCAAATCCTACTGTTCGGAAAACTGTCATCTGTCTTTGCTTTCAGTGTTTCATGTCTTCCACTAAATCTGCAGCACTCTCTAAAAAGTATCTTAAGTACTTCTGAAAAGGAAAAGGTATTACATCTTTCAGAGGCTTGAGTTGAAAAATACCACACAAATCTTTTGCAGAAATATGTGCCATGGATGATGATTTTTACCTATAACTTCATTTCAATATCATAAAGGAGACATTACTTATTTTATTTGGATAGAAAGCTGTCTAGAATCAGCATAGCAATTGTGAATGCTAAAGTACTTTGTCTTTTTTTCAGAGATGGAACTACTGGACTCTATTAAGAATGAGACAAGTGAGTGCTATAGATAGGTAACAGATTCTTAGGAAAAGTATGGAGTATAATATCTAGACAAATTATCAATGTAGATAAATTTTGCTTCATGATACATTGGGATACCATTGTCATTTTAATCAAATATATTTTTATTTTAATCATTAATTAATTTAATAAGCATAAAATAAGCACTGTTTGAAACAAAGTTACATCTCTCTCCCTCTCTCTCTCCTTCTCTGTCTGTCTGTATGTGTGTGTGTTATTGTATGTATAGGTGAACTTTCGTCTTTTCTTTCAAGGTATGTTATCCTACTTGCTCGGAGCTGGAATAACTGAAAAATACTAACAACATGCAGATGTGTTTTGTTTGTTTCTTGCTCATTTAACTAATGGCTATATTAAGTCAAGCATGTTTTTACAGGCAACATGGGGAAAATAGCAAGGAGAAATTAGACATTAGCCTGAAATAGTTGTTTGTTTATAAATCAAAGGCTGCACAGTCAAATGTTGTGGTGCGGACTGATTTACCTTGTAATCTGTCATGATTCTGCAATAACAAGGTGCCAGCCCTCCCCTGGGTATACCTTTTTAAGAAATGTGTTCCATTTTTGAAAGTCAAGGAGAAAGTGACACAGTTTACAAATATCCTGCACAAATGTTGAATGACTTCTTAACCATATGTTTACTGAACACCTCATGAGTATACATGGGTGAACCAAAACTGTGAGCTATCATAAAGATTATAAGATGGCTGGGTAGCCTATCTTTAGAGAGTGCTAGAAAACATAGGCATGGTATTTAGTGAGCGACTGAATTATTTTTTGTTTTGGTTTACTGTTTTGTTGATTCTTCCATCTCAGTTGCTGCTATACAATACCTCTCCATCTAATCCCCCTCCTATACTTTCAGGAGTTCTACACACTTTTGTTCCTCCCTGTGCCTGGTCTACTCCACTTTATGCTCTTGTTTATTGTTTTCCTAAAGCTTGCCTTTATGGGAAGGATGGCAGTGGTGATGATGTGTGCATACCACTTCTACATAAGAACATGGACATGAGCCCCACAAACACAGCAAAGGAAGGCCACCTTTGAATTGAAGTGGCGTTCTTGACACTCAGCATCAGGATATACATTATGGAAAAAAATCCACTGTGCAGTAAAAAGTGGGTGTGGATATTGTTCAGGGTCCAGCCAGCAAACAAATAGCATCTTCTCCCAAGGTCTAAAGTCTAAGTACTCACCATTGGAATTTTATTTTATTTTTTGAGTGAGATCAAAATCCTTGATTGTTCACTTCAAAAGATGGTGAAAACTCTCTGGACTGAGATTCCTTGTCCTCAGGTTTTTCTTCACACTCTTGTAGATATTCTCAAATGCTGTCTTCTTTGTCATAGATTCTACTATTGTGTGTTTCTTGTCATTTATTTTTTTAAATATACCATCCTGTTTTAAAAGACATCCACTATTTAGACTCTAAGCAACCTTTAGGCACACAAATTAGCAATGTTCAGCCTGTTTAGATTGTTTTGGCATGCACTTCCAATTCTGAAACTTATAATCTTGCAACTCTATACTAGTGTTTCTCAACCTTCCTAATTCTGTGACTCTTCAAGATACTTCCTCATGTTGTGGCACCGCCAACCAAAAAAATTTATTTTTGTTGCTACTTCATAACTATAATTTTGTTATTGTTGTGAATCATAATGTAAATATCTGTGTTTTCCAATGGTCTTAGGGTACTCATATGAAAATATTTTTTGATCCAAATGGAATCAGAAACCATAGGTTGATAAATATTGCTCTATACTACCAAAAGTCCTTCTTTATCAATCTGCAGCTACTTTTTTTCTATGAGTTTGATTACTCTAACTATTTGTGTGGAATAAAATGAATAGCTTTTAAGAGTTTTTTTCACTTATTATTATTTGTGGTATGCATATTGTGTATATGTGTATGCACATGTGTAGATATGAAACAGGCACATGAGTAACACAGCATAGGCACATGTGAAGCCATAATAATATTTTCAGGAGTCAGTTCTCTCTGATTGTGGGATCTTAGGATTCAACTGAAATTGTCATGTTTACTTGGCATGTGCTTTTATGAGGTGATCCAACATAATGGCCCATAAAATACTATTTGAGGGCTACAGTAATGGCTTTGTTGTTAAGAACAGCTGCAGCTCTGCCAAGGGTCCCAGTTTCAGTTCCCAGTATTTTTTTCAGGAGTCTTGTAGCTATCTATAACTTCAGCTCCAGGAGGTCTAAAGATCTCTTCTTGTTTCCAAAGGCATTAACACATGTGCCTCACATTCACAAAAAATAAATATAAATAAATAAATAAATAAAACTTAAAAATTAGTTGTTTCTTTGTCCATACATTATTTCCTAGAGATTTATGTTGTATGTGTCATGATATTGTTCTTTTGTAAGGCTTAGTAACACTTTATTGAATGTACAGGTTATATTTCTTTATCTTTTCTTCTACCCAGAGACACTTGGGTTATCCTTGCTTTTGATTTCAGGCTATTTTCAGTTATATCATGCATAGCATTGCATAAGGGTTTTGCATACATACTCTTACTAAAAAAGAAATAACTATGTTAAATTAATTTTTAATTTTTGAGAAGTTAAATATAATAATAATAGTCATTATTACTATTAATTTTATCTGTGACTACCTTATTTTCTATTCTCCTACAAAATGCCCAGCATTCTGATTTCTACATATACATGACAAAAGACCATCATTCTTTTTGTAAAACAAGTTTTCTCTCCTTTTATCATCTTAACTTGATGACCTCACACTAGTTGTCATGTTATTACTTAACTATATTTCTCACTCTCACCAATTGGTTGACATTCCAGGCACTTTGGTGGTTACTAGATATACACATATCCTACAATTTGTCTTAAGCATTCAGTTATTACTTAATTTATATTTTATTGTGTGTACATACATAGTTATATATGACAATACACCTCAGTAGCGAAAGATGGTCATTAAATGTCAAATATATTCAAAATATGTTTAAGACCTACACAAAGAAGACATTGTTCTTGTATACATCTGGATACCTCTTTCTAGTTCACAGCACACACATTTACATGTTTCATAAGAAATCATTCTGTATACAGTTTGCTCCTTAGATGTGCCAAAACCAAGGATAAAAATGGTCAACTTTCTTCTAAAATCTGTTAATTTTTTTCCTTGAATGTTATTACATGACTCTTTACTATAAAAATAGGAAGCATATACTTACAAAAAGACGATTGCCCTCTGAGACTGTAAAATAAGATGCAGATCTGCAACAAAACACCAGAATGTGGGCTTCACCAGGGACTGTACCATTTGAATGCTGGAGTGATGCCATACAAATGTTACTCACATTGACAGTTTTCTTTTGAGAATGAATATTTTTCAAACTCAACTTTGTTGTCACATAAAAGAATCTGCCCTCTTTATTTCTACACCCTATCAGCTAAGCAAGAACTGCACTGCTTCTCTGTTAATGTTGCACTGACGTTCTAATTTACAGATGATTCATGTTTGAGACTAAGATTTTCAATGGAGCATAATAAATTTATAAAATGGAAGAATTAAGTGTGTAGAATTTTCTAATGTTTTGGTGTGTCAAATTATATCTTTAAATGTTTCATGCAGTTTTTTAAGATGTCCAATATTTTTCTAGCCTGAGAACAAAAGGCTGGAGGTGCCTGAGTGAGTAACACCCTGTACTACCCTTGCAGGGCATTGAAGTTTGGTTGTTAGTACCCACCATGCATGGCTCACAACCGCCTACAATTCTATCTCAAATGGGTCTGATACCTCCAGTATCTGTGGTTACCCACACAGACTCAAATATGCAATTAAAAACAATAGAAATAAATCTTTAAAATCATAAGAAAATGATAGAAATGTTCCAATAATATTATTAAAAAACAAACTACTGGATATTATCTAAGGCAATTGTAAGAGTAAATGAAGATACTTTAGGCACACAAGACTGCGAAGAGGTTTCTGTAGCTGTTAAATGACGTGCATTGATGAAAATAATATCAGCCAATACATATTGATACTGCTGCACACAAAAATATATATATTCATAAGGCACTATAGCAAGTACATGTTCCAGTTATTGCCATTACCATGTTTACCCTAGTTAGGACATGGGCAAATGTAATTCTCATCTGATTTCAGAGTTGTAATGGATGACCAAAGACTTTGTTATGGTTGTAGAATAAGAAAATCCTTCAGTTCTTGTCAAAAGAAGACACAGAAAATATAAGCAATTTACTTCACAAAGCAAGGACTTAAAATGGGACAAAATTGGAGTGAGCTTTCTCAACAGGTATGTACGTATGAAAACAGGACAGTATGTTCTGTGCTGTTGATTTAAAAGATATTTTTGTGACTATAATACAGTTAGCATATTTGTGGATATGTTTTCTTATTTCTCCACCAAATTATGTAGGAATAGATCTACCTTTTAACTCATTTCTTCCAGTGATCCTATAAAGAACACACAGAGGTAGGGCAATGGTGGAAATTATAATTTCTACTGTTTATAAAGCAATGCAAGGAGAAGTTCCTTAAGAATCATGAGGAATTGCTCTTCTATGTTATATTATTGTATCAAATTGGAGGCTTCTAAACTCGGCTATCTGAATTTGTGTTTAACTCAGTCAACCATTGCGCCAATGCAGCTCATAAGAAGTAAGATTTTTTTTTAAAGATCCTTGCATTATTTTCTCCTTAAAACTTTTGTTAAATAAAACACATGGCAATTTCTTAATTTCACTCAGTGATGCTTTTTCTCAAGGAATCAAAGAAGCTGAAGTGGTACATGTCATTTTCAGCCGTTTCTTTCTATAGATGAAGAAAAAAAAAACCCAAAAAACTCCATTACCTCTGTATAATGAATGAATCCATAACTGTTTCAGATGTTGGAAAACTGAGCTTAGTTATATCTCTCCAAAGTGTCTTTCCACAGAAGTGTTTTGTTACATTGTCTACTACATTTTAGTTTCAGCAAAAAATAGAAAGAAATTCAAAAGCAAACAAAAAACGAACTCATCATTTGTAACAGTCAGGTTCTATAAAAGACTAATGTACTTTTGAAAATCCATCTGAGGTTACTTTGTATTACATTTATGGAAAAAACCTGGGATTCATCCAATAAAGTGAGAGAGACAACAGATTTCTTTCTGCTTTCACTAGAATATAGAAATCAATATTTAAGGTTCTCATTCTGAAAAACAAACAAACAAAAAACAGAACTACATTACATAATCTCAAGTGATAATATTACACAGGTTGCCTAGCTATTAACAGTATCTATAGACAGAACTTTAATTAGTGAAAACTCTTGTAATTATAAAACAGCCTAAAACCTAAGATACATGAATTGACAAAGACTTGAGACCTGATCCACTGAAGCAACTGAAAGATGGTGAGGGAAGGTGACTGATTAACGGTATAGCTCATCCCTGAATCTCCACTAACTGGAAACAAAAGCAAGGTGAGTAGCATGAAAATCCCTAAAGAGAAAGAGTACAGCGTACATCACACACAGAGAGTCCAAGACAAATCCAGAAATATTGAAATTTAAAGATATTGCTTGTGTCTTGGACTACTCACCACCCGACCCAACCTGTCCTTGGGGGTTGGAGGTGAGCTGGTGCAGAGTAAAAGACACAGACACCTGGAACAGGTAAGAAACACCATAGCAAGCTCATCTGAACACTGTTGAGAGCTCTTTTAATTCCCTCTTCCTATGCTCCATTTGTCCCAAGAAACTCTCTCTCTCTCTCTCTCTCTCTCTCTCTCTCTCTCTCT
>JADRCD010190806.1:23103-49464 GCA_019843815.1 Montemys delectorum | reverse complement strand
GGAGAGACCAGTATTATACCAAGTGAGGCAAGCCAGAGCCTCTCATCTGTGGTCATGCACCTGCCTGTTTCTTCTCTAGGACACAGTGGTTTCACATAAGCAATTTGCTTGACTACAACAATGGTTAGGTGTGTATGACTCTCTGACTGACCAGAGTCCACTCGAAACTAATGCTGCATAGAGCTGACAACAGCTTAAACATTAACCCCTGATATGCCAGAATGACACCAAGAAAACCTAACTAGCAGCAACTACATGTTCAAAATATAAGACTATCTTGGAGAATGAATATTAGCTCATTGCCTGGCACAGATGACCACACCCTGCACTGCCAGACGTCTACACTGGAAGGCTAGACAAGGAAGCTGATGCCACGGAATCTGTTATCTAGTGTCTCAGAGACACTCATGCAAGCCTGTCAGGCACTGAAAACTGCCAGCAACTATCCACTAAAATTGATGTTCAGAGTAGGGAGCAGCAGAGTAGGGAGTAGGGGCTTGGACAGCCCCTCAGGCTGTAGGACTCACAATTTCCTCTCGGATGGAGTAGTCAGCTGTTTCTAGGTAGCTCAGCATCTCAGCCACAATCTGCTGGGCATTGCTCCGGTCACACATGGCATAGAGCAGGTCCACTGCCCGCTGCCTCACACTCACGTCTCGCTCCGTCTGAGAAAAAAGACAGAGTCAGAGTCACTTCTACAAAGCACAGGTTGGTGGACAGTGGCTAACCACTGCTATATATGAGTCCATGAGTTTAGTATCTATTTGTTCCACAGGAGCTCTCTTGGGGCAACTTACAGCACTGCCCCCATCAGGCAGGGTGTTTCCCTATCCCCAAACCCCTTACTGGGCCCCCTTACTATCTATATATGAGACCTAAGAGTTTAGGCCACTTGAGACACACACACAACACATTGCCTTGTCCATTCATACTTAGTCCAATCAGAGTGACCCAGTTCTAGCTCTATCTGTTCACTCTCCCTCTTCCCTAACCAGCTCTTCTGAGGATCACTCAGGCCTAATGAGCAGGTCACTCAGGCCCCTCCATTGTGTGGGCACAGAGCAGCACCTTCCATGTTGCCTGGGAGCAGGTCACTCAGGCCTCTCCATTGAGTGAGCACAGAGCAGCACCTTCCGTGTTGCCTCGGAGCTGGTCCCAAGGCAGGTTCTTGAGCCCCTCTCTAGGTGGCATAGGAGAAATACACTACACGCAGTGCTTGAGAAGCATGGTGCAGCTATCTGTGGCTCCCTGCAGTGGTGAACAGTGCAGGATGCCCAGTGCAGGACAGAGGGCACCTAGCAAAGGTTAGAGAAGCTTGAGATGAGAGTTGTCTTGTGATGGACGAGAACAACTGGAGCAGACACCCAACCAGGACTAGGAAGAATGCAGCCCCGTGTGCAAGACAGACACTGAAATGCCTGCTGATTTACACAAAAGTACAGAGAAGGGCCAGGCCTGCTTCACTACAGCTTAAGACTCATCAAGATGAAGGGTCTCACATGTATGGTTCACTAATGAACTAACATGTAACATGTATGCTAACATGCAGGCATAGCAGACAGTGTGTGCCATGCCAGAGGAACACACTACCAAGGTCACTCTCATGCTCAGAAGGAGGTAGCCTTGGCTAGGTGCTTTAAATTCTGGAATTCTAATCCCTAAAAGAATCTAAAATCAGCCAGGCGGTGGTGGCGCACGCCTTTAATCCCAGCACTTGGGAGGCAGGCGGATTTCTGAGTTCGAGGCCAGCCTGATCTACAGAGTGAGGACAGCCAGGGCTACCTAGAGAAACCCCGTTTCGCGAAAACCAAAAAAAATTTAAAAAAAAAAAAAAAAAAGAATCTAAAATCCTTGACAAGGAATTTTGTTTTGTAAAAAGTAAACGGTCCTGGCGATTAAAAACAAAGTATTTCTATCAAAGAAAACTATTTCTGTTTACTGAACTACACTATGTGGACTCCAAGCAGGTATCTCATGAAATCATTCCATGAGATGGGAATGTACTCAGCTGTCAGAGACACTCAGCTAAAGGCACTCGGCAGGAGCTCTGTTCCCAGGTGCTAAGTCTTTGAGAATAGCAGGCAGGGCTGCACTGCAGGAAGATGGACAGCTTTCATGCCCAACTGCTGCTTTCACTCCAAATGCCAGCAATGACAGGAGTCAGGCAAACACTCTGGGATCCAAACAGCTTGAAGGGACCATCTTGAGGTGCCACAGGAGGCACCTCCTAGTCTTCTGGCCTCCACATGAAAGCAGCCACACAAGACCAACAAGGAGCACACCTTCAAGGCATTGATGACAGTCTCAATGTGGGTCTTGACAGCCTCGTGAGAGAACTCAGAGCTGGCCAATGTGCACATGCTCTCCAGAGCCAGGTAGCGTAGGTTCGTCTCCCGGTGCTGCAGGAACTGGCCCAGCTGGTTGCAGGCACGGACGAGCAAGTTTGGCTCACTGCAAGGAGAAGGGGACATGGTAAGGAGGGGAAATTAGTCAGGGAGGGCTGTGAGCTACAATAGAGGACACAGTAAAGACAGATGCAGTGAAGACATGCACGGTGAGAAGGCAGTGCAGTGGTGAGAGGAGGTCCAGTGTGAGGCGCTGGAGGAGGCGGTACATAAGGACAGATGCAATGAGGAAAAGACTCAGTGAAGAGCATGCGGTGAGGACGCTTGGTGAGGAGGCAGGCGAATAAGAAGTACAGTGTGAGGTGACAGAGGATGGAGTGCTGTAAAGAAGGGTGCAGTGAGGAGGAGCTGCAGTGAAGAAGGGGTGACTTTCTAATCAATCTGCAGGATCTCCTCTTCTCCAGAATGGACTCTGGAAAACTCTGGTAGGCCAAGGCTTCACTTTCTTTTGTTGTGTCCAGGAAAGTGAATTGGACAGCAGCCAGCCTGGAGCAAGGCTGTGCAGGAAACTGGACCAGGGTAAGGCAGACAGTAAGTGACAAGGGCTATGAATGTGGAACATGGGCTAAACAGTCAAAATTCCTTTTTACATACGTTTCTTAGTATGCTCTCCCTCACACCTTAAGTTTTGTTTTTTAACAGTTCATTTTCAACCCTGCTCCAGTGTGACAGACTGCTTTTGTCACAGCAACATTTATCTAAATGATGGAGCAAAAACAGCTGGTTTTAAACAGGCTAGAGTTTTGCCTGTACAGCCCTGCTCCTGAGCCTCATGCCTTTTGTAGAGCTGCAGAGAGCAGTGCCACAGGCATACATAAGGACACACAACCAGGACTGAGCATAAAAGAGCAGAAGCAAGATGCCTGCACTGTATATGACAACCACTGCCTGTGACCCAACCATGACCCTGTACAGAAGCTGGGAGTCATCACTACCATTGGCCCAGGAGACTCCAGTATTGCCTCCTCCCTGAGCAGCAAAAGTCACACGGGTGTCCCTTCCTTTCAGAGAAGCTTCTTGTAATACTCAGAAGCAAAGGAGATCTAAGGAAGATGTCGTAGTTACAAAAGCATCTAGTGGCAATGTCCTGGAGCCAGAGAGCATACATGAGCTCAAGAAGCGAGAGGAGCACAGACCAAGGTTAGAGAAGAGGCACCTGTCAACAACTACACAAACAGACACCAAGTGCCAACCTCCACATGCTGTCTCTGAGAGGGAGGTGCCATTAACAGGGCTCACCTGTCATGGTGGATGATCAGGCTGATGGCCTCAAACAGCACAGCGTTCTTGGCATTTGAATGCTGGACCTTCTTGGACTTGGGTGGCTCCTGAGCCTTGTTCAGGATGGTCTCCAAGCACTCAGTCAGGCGGCCACGCACGGCAGGGTCTTCTGGGCAAGACACAACTGTCGGCTGGGCTCCTAGGCACTCCTTCCACCAGCCCAACCCCACACTTGTGCACTGCTTGTCCTATGGGTGCCTTTGACAATTACTCCCAGCTGCAGATATGACTGGGAGCATTTGTAAATTGTCATGGGACAGCTCCCTGTTCCAGTGTCAGAATCACGAGGTGGAGATGGAGCAGCTGTGGTAACTACACCTGCTTCTAATTCAGATGGCACAAAGTGCTTCCACTTAGACAAAATGTGTTAGTCATAAAATCCAAGAATTATGGGCAAAACCTCTAAGGAGTTTCAGAGACAAGGAGGCTTTGTTTTCTGTTATCACCCCCAGAAATAGAGAAAATATAAAGCAACATAAAGAGAAAGAAAATTTTTAATTTGGTTCAAAGCAGAAGAAAATGACAACGAGCAAAAAAAAGCCAGCCATGGTGGTACACACCTGTATGAAAGCCCTTAGAAGGCAGAGGCAGGAGGATTAGGAATTACTATATAGTAAGTTCAAGGCCAGACTGAGTTATATAAGACCCTGTCTCAATAAAAACACAAGAGCCAGTGAGATAGCACAATGGATAAAGGCATTTGCCACCAAGCATAATTACCTGAGTTCAATCCTCAGAAACTACATGTGAAAGGAAAGAACCAACTCCACAGGTTTGCCATGCTATGGCATGGCGCAGCACGCATGCACACACGCACAGTAAAGGTAAAAGCTATTAAAACAAAACCAGTTACAGTGGTGGGAGCCTGCTATCCCAGCACTTGAGAGGTTGTGGCAGGAGGATTATAGTGAATTTCAAGACAGTCTAGGCTGTACAATTAGAAACTATTGTAATAAATAAATTAATTAATTTTAAAAGAGAAGGAGGAGGACAGAACAGAACCAAGACTCCCAATGAACCTTGTGTGTGATACTCAAGTAGCTGTGTGTGGATATATGTGCATGTGTGAGGGGACAGAGGTCAGCCTCGGTGTCATTCCTCAGGAACCACCCACATCCACATTTTTGAGATGGCATCTCTGACTGGGACATGAGACTTTGTAGGAGCTTACATTAGATCCTCCATGTCTGCATCTCTGCTGGAGAATGCACCACTGTGCCTGGGTTTTCATGCTGGTGTTGTAGAGTGAACTCAAGTCCTTGAGTCTACCATGCCAACATTTCACTAATTTGACCTCTCTCTGAAACACCTCCTAATAAATTTTTAAACCTAATAAACAAAGACTTAACCAACTACGGAAATAAATTCTCCCTTGTGAAGAATCTCAGATGAACTGAATCTGTGACCATGGAGTGAGTAGGTGTTGCCAGGAGCACCAAGGAAGCTGGTATGGGAATGTCAATCGTGGGCGGTGCTGCAAGAACACCTAGAAGGACTGCGGGGAACATTACCTGGGGGTGGGTAGCATTGCAGCAATCTCAGAAGTTTGACTGACAGCCAAGGAGCTGGGACAAAGTAGTAAGTATAATCCTGAAGATCTGTTGATGCAGACGTCACAATCTGTAAAACAAGTGAGTAAGTGGCTGTCCTCATAAGACTCCACAGGGACCTACAAAAAAAAAAAAAAAAAGCACACTGGCTCCCTGGGCCACACCTCTGAGAACAAGTGTTCAGGTATTAGGTATATCCAATACTGCTTCCTGTCTCCCCTCGAAGAGAAGCTGGCATGGCCACATCAGCTCACACTGAAAGGGACTGTGTACCCCCTTCAGGACATATCCAGATGCTGCCAGCACAAGGGCTATAGTGCCCTGAGGCACAAATGACCAAGGCTGCTTCCAAGCAACAGACACACAGCAACCATCCCTTAGTACTAGACACTGACACCTAAAGGAGAAATCAGTCTTTTCTTCATGGGCTGGAAAACAAACACCCTGACCCACACCCTAAAGCCCCTAGCCTGATCCAGGCTGAGTATGCTAAGCCAGGCAGCACTTGCTCTACTCACAGTCTCTACCTCCTAATCCCATATGGCCCCCAGCCTATGACCACAGCTGCCACAGCTATCTCATCAGCACACAGCCCCGTGTCCTCTCCACCTCGTTTTGTTTTGTTTTGTTTTTTGAGACAGGGTTTCTCTATGCTACAGCCCCAGCTATGCTGCAACTCACTTTGTAGACCCAACTAGCTTTGAACTTACAGAGATCCATCCACCTACCTCTATCTCCTAATGCTAGGATTAAAGGCCTGCATCATGCCCAGACGCTTATTACTTCTTATTGTGGAGACTCAGGATTGCCCCCTCCCTAAAAGAGTACCTGTGTATACCTTCAGCCATAAGTGAGCTCAACCTGATAAGACTAGTCTGGACTCAGGTTGTGGACACCCTGCCACAGGTAGCAGAGTCAGGAAAGAACAAGACAGGGAAAGAAGTGGACAGTAAGCAGCCAAGCTAGGCCAAAACAAGCCCCACACCATCCCTGGGAAATGCAGAGACAGGCCCAATACAATGTGTCTTTCCTATGTGTGCTCTCCAGCTACATCATGCTCAGAGATAAACCTACAGCTTTAAATGCATTTATTTACAACAGAAAGGCAAGAAAAACTCTAAATGTTTATGAAGAAAGGCAACAAGAAGGCATAAACAGGACCAAAGTAGGAGAACACAACAGAGAAGTCCAAGAAAATCAAAAGTGAATACTTTGCAGGTCTTAGTGCAGTCTGCACTTATCTACACATACCACAGATAGAGTGGGGACTGGAGGCCTAGACACAGGCCCAGGGTTCAATCCCAACACTGCCTCCAAGGGGGTGGGGGAAAGGCAACAAAAAAGTGGGCCTTGCCACTTGTACAGATGAGATGAGCACATGGCCAATGCCCCACTTCATCACTAGGATAATGCAGATCAAGATCACAGGACACACCTTATACCTGTGATGAAAACCACCAATAAAATCAAGCACGCCTGCACACCAGCATGGTGGTGAACACCTATAATCCCAGCACTTGGGAAGGGGTCTCAGGCCCAGCCTAGAGTACAGAGCAAAACCTTCTCTCAAAAGAAGGGAGACTGGATGACTGGGCAAAATGCCTCACAGCCTAACAACCTGAACCCACATAGATGGGAGGATCGAGAGAGGTGGCTCAGTGTTCAAGAGCAGTGCTGCTCTTCTAGAGGCCCCAAGCTTGGCTTCTAGTATCCATACCAGGCAGCTCACAACTATCTGATGCCTCTGCGCTGACATGTACATACCCACATGCAGAAAGACACATAATAAAAACAAGTCCTTTTAAAAAATGGAGAGAACTAACTCCTAAAGTTGTTGTTTGGCCTCCATGAGTCATGAAGTGCACACACATACCCAGTGATACATTAGTGAGTATGTGGAAAAATTAGATCCTTTGTGTACTGTTGATGGAAATGTAAAATAGTGCAGTGCTGTACAAACAGTATGTCAGCTCCTTTACAAAAATAAAATTAGCATCTAATCCAGCAATTCTACTCCCAAAAACAAAGAAGCATCTAGAGGAGACATTTACATAGCCACATTTACAACAGCACTATCCACAGCAACCAAAATATGGAAGTGGTCCAAGGCTGAGGAGTTAGCAAAATACATGAGACAAAATTATTCATCCCTCAGAGCTGAAGAGATGGGTTGGTGGGAGAAAAAAAAAAAGGCTGTAAAAAAAAAATATCACTCAATGAATAAAAACATACCTTAAAAAAGAAAGTTCATTGCCAGGCAGTGGTGGCACACACCTATAATCCCAGCACTTGGGAAACAGAAGCAGGTGGATTTGAGTTCAAGGCCAGCCTGGTCTACAGAGTGAGTTCCAGGACAGCCAGGGCTACACAGAGAAACCCTGTCTCAAAAAAATCAAAAAAAAAAAAAAAGTTCAAATTGTAGACTAGTTATATAGCTCAGCAGTGGACTGCTTACCTACCACACACGAAGTGAAGACTCAATCCCCTGTGCCTCAAGAAAAGTAACAATTGCTGGGCGGTGGTGACGCACGCCTTTAGTCCCAATACTTGGGAGGTAGAGGCAGGCAGATTTCTGAGTTCGAGGCCAGCCTGGTCTACAGAGTGAGTTCCAGGACAGCCAGGGCTACACAGAGAAACCCTGTCTCAAAAAAACCAAACAAACAAACAAACAAAAAAAAAACCAAAAAGAAAAGTAGCAATTTTAAGCATAAAATAGCTGCCACTCTAAAGGAGATGACCCTTAAAACTGGTACTATATCTTAAAAATCTTAAATTTTACAAAAAGCCTCCTTGTTTGCAAAGGACTTTGGGGATAGAAGGCAGAGACGCAGCTGACTTATGTGAGACCGCAGGTCTGGCAAAGCTCCAGGGAACAGTGTGGGAAGAGCAGGCACAGGTTCTCCAGTGTACTCCAGTGTTGGGTCCCTCATATCCAAGGAGCGACAGCTGTGCCACTTAGATGTGGCCTCAGAACAGCAGCCTTCACAAGCAGGATTTAGCATGCTGACCAAAGGAGGCTCTGACTAGAAGATTCTGCAAAACACTGAATGCTCAGCACTTGTAATAAGATACCTACCCATGGAGGAAGGACTGTCAGTGCAAGGCCAGTCTGAGCTACACAGTGAAAGTCTGTCTCAAAGCAGCAAGAAAGCCAAAAGCATGTCACACCAACTGCATACGGATCAAGGAAGGCCATATATACACACTGCTACCTTTGAAGAACAGCAAAGAGTAAGTGCTGGCAAATTCTATATTCTAATCCAATGCAGCCAACAGTGCCAATCCTGCTTCCCAAGATCAATGCATTACCAGGCCACATCACAATCACATGTAAGTCCAAGAGGCCAACTTGAGCACCTTGTCTTGGCAAGACCAGAGCAGGGCAACACTGCTGTGGGTGTAACAGCAACTACTGTAGAAGCTACTGAAGACCCTACAGCCTAAGCCATGCCAGTCACTGATGATTGTCTGCAAGCAGAAAGGAACAAAAGGCTTGAGAGAACAGGGATGACTACACTGCATCCCATCAGATAGCCACTTCTCTGCAGGATCAAAAAAGGAGCAACAGCTACTCCAAACAAAAGTGAAGGGATCACATACAAGGCTGCCAAAAAGACACATATAAAATAAACATGCCACACAGAGCTGCAAACAAAATCCAAGACACAAAGCCAGGGCCAGTCATAGCTGCATGAAGGTGAGTGGGAAGTATACCAGCCAGCTGGATCACTCCTTTAAGAGAGGGGACAAGAGAACACTTGGCAGTGGCAACTGCCCCTCAATGAGCACACTGGATAGGACAGGGTGCTTCTCAAGTAACAGAGAAAGAAACATGTCAAGGACTGGCAGGGGCAAATTTTAATTTTATTAAGTTAATTAAATTAATGAGTGTATATATGGTGCATGCCAGAAGAGGGCATCAGATCCTATTATAGATGGTTGTGAGCCACCATGTGGTTGCCAGGATTTGAACTCAGGACTCTGGAAGAGCAGCCAGTACTCTTAACCTGAGCCAACTCTTCAGCCCCAGGCAGGGGCAATTTTTATTCTGGAGTTTACAGTGTGAGCAAAATATCCTGCTTCTAAATGTAAAGTAATAATTCAGTCAAGCAATGAAAATCAAATCCATCCTGCTGTCTGCCCCCACCATGGACTTACTCTGCTCAGTCGAGAGACAGCTAGAGAGACAGAGGTTTTGAACTCCTCAGGGTTCTTCTGGGCCAGTGTGGTGATGAGGCTTGTTGCAGCAGTCACTACACCCTGAAAGACAAAGACTCTAATCAGGAGGCCCACAGGCGCCACAGATGATAGTACATATAAAGTACACCCTACGGTACACAGCCACTTGGTCCCCAGCCCTGCCCTGACTGACTCATGAGGTTGGTAAAACTGAGGCTCTTTCTGGGTCTACCTTCTCTCTGGAAACTGGAAATCTATTCCAGTTTGGCCTAGGTACTTGCAGGTGAAGCAGGCTGCAACTGGGAAGTTTGGGAGCCTTATTTTCTGTTTGTCACTTGTGTACCTCTGTCCCCATCTACTCTAGTTGCCTTCAATCACTGTGCCCACCATAGTGGAAGGCAGAACTTTCAAACTTATTTGAATCTTCAGTCCTGCTGTGTCTTAACTTGGATGGGACCCAGCCCCAGGGCTGGAGCCTGCTTCCCTGTAGAGTCCCCCACTGACTGCCTGAGCAGATGGGAGCAGCTCAGACTCCAGTGCAGCATGGTAGGCCTCCACAAGACCTTAGGTCTACTACTGTCCCAGGATAACAAATAGCTGTTTCTAGTACGTATCTCCTGAGAGATTTTAGTTAAGTAAAGGAATCTCTAGCCTGGCAGTGTGGCACATCTGTAATCACAGTATTTTAGAGGAAGAGGCAGAAATGTTATTTCAAGGCTAGCCCTAGCTATATGGCAAAATACTGGTTCAAAAACAAAAGTAAATTCCATCAGGTTGCGAGTCAGGAGCTACTGGACTCCTAACATTTGGAATAGGTCAAATACATGCAAACACAGCTATTCAAGCTATGTGCAAACACATAATTGTTGGCCACTGACTTGGCATCCTTCCACATCATGGTTCCACATCATCTTCTGTGGTCTTACAGGAAGCACACTGTGGTACACTAGCACATGCACTCAGGTATCCTCCAGTTCCAGGTGGATATAGGGCAACTGTAACCTTTTGCCCCCTCTCCAAATTTCTTCCCAGATAGCAGCTCAGTCCTCAGAGCTCTAGGTCATCTGCTCCATTCAGCCCCCATTATGGGCCATCAGGACTGGGTCCTTCCTCCTTACTGTGTATTCCTGATCTCACCTCCAGGTTATTGGCCTTGGAATAATACACTGTTCTCAGAAGAGGCCACCAAGCTGACTTATAAGCAGACATCTGACACATTAGAGTCATGAGGCTGGGAGAGCAGTGTCTCAAGCCTTCTACGATGGCAAAGCTGGACATGGGTTTGGAGCAGTGGGTCTGAACGTGATGCCCTGACCCTTCCTACTTTGAACTAAGCTTCTGTCACAAGCCAAGATGTGAGCAAAATAATGTAATGTAAAAAAGCAAAAGCAGAGGCTGGTGAGATGACTCAGTGGGTAAGAGCACCGACTGTTCTTCCGAAGGTCCTGAGTCAAATCTCAGCAACCACATAGTGGCTCACAACCACCCATAATGAGATCTGATGCCCTCTCCTGGTACATCTGAAGACAGCTACAGTGTACTTATTCATAATAATAAATAAATCTTTAAAAAAAAAAAAAAGCAAAAGCAACTAAGAAACTGGGGTCATAGCCTCAGTATCCAAAGAAAGGCAGTGTCCTGGCACCAAAGACCCAGCCTTGCTATCTGGAACTGATTTGATGCCACAGCCACAGACTGACAAACTATCCAAAGGAGCAGAACACAAGCACTGCTCAATGCTTCTCACAGCTGGTTGACTTGCACATTGGTGCAACACCCAATTCTTTCAGCCTCTGAAAACCTGGTTTAAGTCTGGCACAGTATGACTATGAGAATCTTTATCTTTTTGAGCTGTGGTTTTTTTTTTTTTCAGCTATAAAACTGGGAAATTCTAACTATTTACAACTTACAAAGTCTATTAATGGTGAACTACCATTTATCTGATACAGCTGATGGTCTCCAGCAACATCCTCTGATCCCCAGGTCATACTTAAACTTCAGGGTCTAATGCTCAGAACCATTCATGAAGCAGCATTACTGGCTCCCCTCCAGGTCCTTCTGTCTTCTCTGCCCTCCCTTCAAGATCTACACCAACTATTTCAATAAGCACAAGAAGTCACAACACAGGAACAGCCTGAGTGGCTTTATTCTATACTAAAATGTCCAGTGCAAGTCCCATGTACTGCTGCCTAGATGTGCATCTAACAACCTTTTTTTTTTTAACTTTCACAGCAGATTTTCCCAGGGGTGGGGGTAACTATCTCACATACCTGCCTGACCCTGGCTAGGTCATCAGACCCACTTGCTCAACGGTCTAAGCAGCAGAGGTCACAGTTCATAGCTGCTTCCCACCCCGCTGAGCAGCCATACACACCAAATCACAGACCTTCTAGTCTTCTGTGTAAGACTTAACACACTGGAGCTTAGCCAAGATGTGGAATACACACATCATAGCCCCACACAGCAGCATATAGGTACGTAGGAGCTGAGTGGGAGTCACCCAGCTGGATGGAATCCGTGGAGAACCGCCTTGCTGCAGAGGAGACAGTGCACCTGTCAACCTTTATCATCCTGAGACTCTTAATGGACCACTTCTATAAGCTCTTTTGAAAAGGTTACTGGTTGATTAAGAATGGAATCAAATTCAGACACTTACCAAGTGCTGGTCATTGAGGAGGTGTACCACACGAGATGTCCAGTCGCCCATGGGAACTAGGTCAGGTGATGTCCTGTACAGGCGCAACAAGCACAGGGCTGCGCTCTGCTTCACACTATCCATGGTATCTCTAAAAAACAGATATCATCAGTCACTCAGGAGAACGGTGGCTTCTCAAGGTACCACAAGCTAAGCCAAGCAGAGAATGGAGCTGCATGGGGAGCACATGAAGTTCACCAGGAAACCAGTAAGTCAGGAAGGCCTACACAGCTCAACGTGCTAGGCCTGCACAGGTCACTCTGAAGGATATATCTCAAGCAGGACATCAACTCACAGGCAAAAGCCTGTACTATTTGTTGTCTGGCTTCCAAAGGCATTAAATTCTCATCCCCTCCTGGACATTGAATACAAAATGGACTATGGAGGCCAGTCATGTCAATGATGCTCCACTCTGAACCACAGGATTACCCCAACCCCACCCTAATTCATTACAGCAGGAACAGATTGGAGGCCTGAAATACCAGTGGTTTCTTCTCTTGCTACTCCCCACACTTCACCCAGCTCCACTATGCTGAGGAAGTAGGCTCAAGTTGTCTTGTGCTGGTGAGAAGTGGTTCTCTTTCTTTTGTTTTGGATTTTTGGTGTTATTTGATACAGGTTATCATTATGTATCATACACTCATCTCAAACTCCATTCTCCTGTCCTAATCTCCTGAATGCTAAGATTACAAGTATTAAGTCATCATGCCCAAATCTAACTATAAAGTCTTAAGAAAAAGCACG
Source organism: Montemys delectorum (assembly GCA_019843815.1). Classification (NCBI taxonomy): domain Eukaryota; kingdom Metazoa; phylum Chordata; class Mammalia; order Rodentia; family Muridae; genus Montemys; species Montemys delectorum. The sequence continues at coordinate 36,610 of JADRCD010190806.1, read as the reverse complement.
TGTATCCTGGCCCGGCCTACAGCTTGACATCAGCACCTACATGCAGATGCTGCGCTCCCTTCCTCACCTCACACTCACTCAGCTCACATCCACACACCTCACACACACACCTCACACACACACCTCACACACAGCTGCTGCCTTCCAGCCACAATGTGCATGCGAGGGCCTGAGGCAGCACACCTCTGGTGTCAGGGAGTGTTGTCCTCTCTTCTCCTTCCAAGACCACTCAGAGGCCAGAAGAACAAAACATCAAGCAGGGAGGCAGCTGTTTTCTGCTCTGTTGAAGACAGGAGTTCTGGGGGCTCCCCTTCACCCTACCAGATCCTGGCAAGAAGTAGGAAAGAGGCCAGGAAGGATGACACATGTCTTTAATCCCAGCACTCAGGGGGCAGAGGCAGAATGATCTCTGTGAGTTCCAGGGCAAATGGGACTACAGATTGAGAACCTGTCTCAAAAATAGTCAAAGAAACAGTGGAGAAAAAATAAATAAAAACAGGCTGACTAAAAGGTGTTAGTTGGAGGAGGTCGTCAGAACATCCCCATGTGAACCAGCTGGAAAGCCAGGCATAGTGGCCCACACCTTTAATCCCAGAATTTAGGAGACAGAGGCAGGCGAATCTCTGTGACTCTGAGGCCAACCTGGTCTTCACAGTGAGTTCTAGGGACAGGCAAAGCTCCATAGTGAAACCTTGTGTCAGGAGGTGGGGCAGCTGTAGAGAACCAGCTGGAATCCTTAAGGCACTAGGGTGGGAACTACAGCTGTGGTGAGAAGAAAGAGAAGGGCCTGTGGACCAGAATGCTGAACTAGGAGGCCATCTCCTCTTGTTTCCAGGCTGATGTTAACAGACAGCTCAGAGAAAAGGAGCAAGCACTTACCATCCCAGAGGTAAGGACACAGAGCACCTTCATAAACTCCCTGGGCCCAGAGCAGCTCCCAGCTGTGGAAGGTATTCTTTCTGATCCTCTACTGTGTCCAAGGCACCAATGTCACCACCCTCCCCAGCCTCACATCCTAATGCTGACTACTCCACCATCTATAGCCACTGGCCTCCCATCTCAGGAGCCACACTAACCAGCACCTTACAACCATGGTGCTTGGACACCACTCACAGAATCATCTTATGTTCAGTGGGGTTCCATTACTCACTTAAAGGGTGCATAGTAAGCTCTGCCCATGAACTGTCCCTACAGCCCAACATGCTCTAAATGGGAGGTACCATCTGTCTCCTGCTAAAGAACCTTCACTCAGCATTGGGCCTTGTGGCCACTCTGCATATACTCTGTAGTTCAGGAAATACTCCTGTTCCTCCAATGTTTTTCAAGGATCACCCTGTTTGTACTTCCTCCATTAGACCAATCCTGTGGGAATGCCAGAGGGTAGCCATGGAACAGAGACATCTGAGCCAGGATCACTGACGGAGCACAGCAGGCAACACTGAGGTGTCCTATCACAGGACTTCATAGTGAATACTAGGAAAGATAGCCAGGGAGGCCTTGCTAGCAGCTTATATTTGCATCCTGCCCAACTTCCTCTCTGGTCTGAACTCTAGCCCTTCCTCTCTCCCAACACCCACTGTGATCTCTTACTTCAAATACCCCAGTATTCTCTATGATTTCTGCTTACAGTCTACAATAATAAGCCTTTGAATTCCCCACTGCCACTCAGCTCTGTAATGCTTCTCTTCATCAATATCCTGTGGCCCACATCTATATTTTTGAATCTGTTTCCACAGGACAGTTCTCTCCAGCCTGGTTCCTCTACCTGCCTGCGCTACACACTGTTCAAGGTTGAGCCTTGCTGTGCATGTGACACTTGTAGCATCTTTGGCCTCTGCCTACTAGATGACAACGGTAGGCACTCCACTATGAAAATGGTAAATTCGCCAAGTCTTTTTTTTTCGTGTCAGCCCCACCCATCCTCCTCCACCCCCCAGATAGCTGACTAGGTAGAGAATGTAAGCCAGCTCTGGCCTACCCATATTCCAGCTTCACAGTAACAGAGCGCTGCAGCCAATGGTCCCAGGGCCTTAACATCTTGTTTAGTTCATCAGCAACTGTCCTATCCTGTCTCCTGGACCCTGATGAATGTAACCACTATGTCTGTGGACTAGCTACACAACAGCATAAAGCATATGACCAGGCAGAAGCTGCTCTTGCCTCTGCCAACCCTGAGGCTTAAAACAGCCCAGGGCTGCTTCAAACTCTTCCAGAACGACCCCTTAACACCACTTGACAGCTCTCCAAATGAACTGAGGAAAGATGATACAGAATTCTCAGTATATAAGGGCTTGGCCTGGGCTGGAGAGATGGCTCAGCAGTCAAGAGCACTGGCTGCTCTTCCAGAGGTCCTGAGTTCAATTCCCAGCAACCACATGGTGGCTCACAATCATCTGTAATGGGATGTGACGCCCTCTTCTGGCCTGTTTGAATACAGCTACAGTGTGCTCACATGCAAAAAATAAATACGTCTTTAAAACAAAACAAAATAAAACAAAACAAGGGCTTGGCCTTTGCTCCAATGCTTCTGGGCAGGGATTAGACTCAGGGTTATACCAAACAACTCTGCTTCTTTCTGCCTGTAGTCCTTTCTAGGTGGGCAGGCCAAGAAGGGCTTTCTTCTATAACTGGGTGTCAGTGAACTCAGGGAGGGGCTCTGAGACTCTGAGCTCCATACATCCCTCACTACACACAGTGGGGTGTGTTCAGAAGCACATGCTGCCCATCCACAGCACCCAGATACATACCCTGCCACGAGGATCTTGGGAATCTCTCCAGCGAAGGCCTCCGCCATCTCACGGCTACCCACATTGGCAATGCAGTGCAGGGCAAGGCCCATGAATGTAGGATTGCGGCTGGCCAGGTCATTCTTGATGGCATTGTTAATCAACCGGATCAGTTCGCTATTTGAGTTCACCAATACAGAGATGAAAAGGTAGCCCTGTATTTCCAGAAGGCAGGGACAAAAAGCTTATGACAAGATGCCTACCACACAACGCACAGAGAAGGAAGCCCCGCAAGCCTCTAGTACCATCCCAACGGGTACCACAGACTCTTCCCTAGTGGCAGCCCACGTTTGGAGAATGTACCAGTGAACAACACTTTTGTACCATCTAGCCCTGATGCAGCTTTCCCACTAGAATATGTACTAAGTCAGAGGTGCAAGGAAACCAAACCACTTAGTCCTGCCCCAAATCTCATTTCCTTCTCAGTAGCTCACACATCTGTGTTCAGATGCCACACCATCTTCATGTCTGGATAGGAGGGGGCTGTCACGGCAAGAACCAAGCCTGGCATCACTCACTAATAAATATGCATATCTATCCAAAACCTAGCTTACTGCTATCCACTCTCCTCTCTCAGGTTTATCCCCATTGTCACCTCACTATCTGTTCAAACCCAGTCTCATATCACCATTCTATCACTTACAAGATGAAGGTGTGGAGCCTGAAAATAGAAAAAGATAATTTTTTTAACAAAAAATCCTAAGATATTTGGCTTATTTTTTTTTAATTTTCTGTAAGTTAAATTTTTAACCAAAAGAGAAAGCTGTTATTGACAGACAAACAGCCTTACTATAACAGAATACAGAGCTGAAACTCCAAACCTAAGCAAGTCTGAGCAGCCTGCAAAGAAGAGACAGCACCTTCTCTGGCTTTATTTCTTGCCCCTGTGGGCATAGATCCTGTTTCAAGCAGTCATGCAAAAGGCCACGGAGTAAAGTCACTGCTGGCACTGTACTCACTAAGAAGGCCTAGTGAAAAGAAGGCCCTGGGGCTGTGGGCAACAGACCAGGTGTGTGAGCACAGAGAATCTACCAGCCTAAGCCAACAGAAAGCAGCCGTGGGAAGAGAGCCGCCCCATCAAAGTCCATCCTGGGCACCACCGGTCCTCAGAAGCAAAGAACTAGGTTGGGATGGGCATGGCTACAAGGAACCACCACCAGGTACTAAGTAACACAGGCCAGATGTACAGGTGGTTGGTACCCAATGCGCAGCAGAGAGGAAGGAAGAATCTGCAAACTGCTCTCAGGCACATGGCACTGCCCCTCATACTCACAATCTGCTTTTCCGTGTATCTGTTTGAGCTCAGAAGATTCACAGCTTCCATGTGTCCAAAGTCGATGTCGTGACCAAGGAGAAAGATGAAGAGCAGTTTGCAGACATACTTCTTTTTACTGTAGCCATCAAGAGCCTTGTCACCTACAGAAAAGGTGAATAAAGGTTCACACCTAGTAGTCAGGGTAAGGGAGGCAGAGAACTGTATAGTACACTAACAGATTGTACTGGAGGGCGCAGGCCTCCAGCCACACATGCAGCTACACACACAGGTAGAGCAGCTATTGCACTTGGTAAGTGTAGCACACACACAATCCAGAATACATGGCAGTCAGTGCTCTGTAGCCAAAGGACCTGCTAGTGCCTGTCTGCCAGTGGGGCCTTGACCTCTCTCAACCTGCCTTGGCCCCAAAAGCCCTGAAGAGATAGATCTGCAAGCTCTGCACAAGCCATCAAGCTAATCCTTTAAGCAAGCTTATTGCCTTAGGCAGATACTTATTATAAATTATGATCCATTTCACAACAGTTATGGGGCAAATTACACACAGTCCAGAAACTGTGGCATGGCTGAACTCCCTCTTTATCACAGCAAAGCAGGTTCAACATGAGACTTACTAAAGCACAGAGCTCCATGTGTAACCAAGAGCCACTGGTACCCCATTTAAAGCACAGGAATATTCCTGAGCCATTCTGAGGAGATGCTGACATATATTCTTCTCCCTAGGCTGAGTCTTCTGGTGACACCAAATCAGTATAACATATGTATGGTCTAAATTGTCATCCTAGAGGCTTCACCCAGGAACTGATGGAAACAGACTCGGAGACCCACAGCCAAACATTAGGCAGAGCTTAGGGAGCCCTGAGAAGAGGGGGAGGAAGGATTGTAGGAGCCAGAAGGGTCAAAGATACCACAAGAAAACCCACAAAATCAACCAATCTTAGCCCACAGGGGTTCACAGTAACTGGACTGCCAATCACGGAGCCTGTATGGGACGAGGCTCTCTGTATATATGTTACAGTTGTGTAGCTTGGTCTTACAGTGGGAATCCTAACAGTAGGCGCAGGAGCTGTCTCTGACTCTGCTGCCTGCCCTTGAGATCTTTTCTCCCTACTGGGTTGCCTCGTCTAGGCTTAATAGAAGAGGAAATGCCTAGTCTTACTGCAACTTGATATGCCATGGCTGGTTAATATCCATGGAGGCCAACCTTTTTCTGAAAGGAACCGGAGGGAGAGTAGACAGGAGTCTCAGGGGGTGGGACTGAGAGGAAAGGAGAGAGAGGAAATTGTAGTTAGAATATAAAGTAAATAAAATTAAAGACCAACTCAAAGTGGGTTTGTAGAGCTCCTGGGAAACCTCCCCTCCTTCCCAGCAGCAGAATAACATTTACAACTTAGATGCTAATAGAACATCTATCTGGCTGTGCCTCCTATTTAGCCTCAACTTACTGCTAGCTTCCTGCTGTGTGTGCGCATGCTCAGTATGAGTAGCAGGAAGGCAGAGCAGGCAGATCTCTGCCATTTGAGGCCAACTGGTCTATATAGTGAGTTCCAGCCCACTAAGGGATGAGATTCCATCTCCAAAAAGTAAGGTTATTATTCAAAAGGTTAAAAGAATTATCAGGTTACAGTGGTTTAAAACACTTGCCTAGCACAAATGTGTTTCTGGATTCTACCCCCATCATAAAGGAAAAAAAGCTAAAGTAATGTATTCCATTTCAAGGTATATCCCAAAAGAATGTAAATTAGGAAGTTAAGCATGGTGGTACAAGACTGTTATCTCAGAACTCAGGAGATGGAGGCAGGAAATTCAAGGCCAGTCTCAGCTGTAAGCCATCTTCCATATAGCAAGACTAGGAACAGTGAAATGTCAGCAGTTAAAAGCATCTAATGCAAGCCTGATGACCTGAGTTCAACCCTTGGGTACCACAGTGGAAAGAGAGAACTGACTGGAACAGACTGCCCTAGGACCTCCACTGTAGCATACAGAGAATGAGAGATTTGCACATGAAATGTGAACAAACAGGAACTGAGAGAACAAACTGAGGATGGGGCTGGAGAGATGGCTCAGGGGTTACAAGTATGCACTGCTCTTTCAGAGGACCAGAGTTCAGTTCCCAGTACCACATCAGGCAGCTCACAACTACCTGTAACTCTGGCTCTAAAAGGACCCAACATCTTTAGTCCCTGTGGATACCTGAACTCATGTGCATACACACACACACACACACACACACACACACACACACACACACACACTTAAAAATAATAAAACTAAAACTTTTTCAAAAGGCCACTGAGGATGTGCTAACCACTGATTGGAAGATGGAAGAGCTGCAGGAAAAAAATTGGTCAAAATCTAGTATGGCAATGAACAAGTATGTATTCATTCATAGAATCTAATGCAAAACCAAAAATAAAAGTTAACGATATCTTTTATGATCTAGTGTGGCAAATTAACTGAATACCTCCGGAGTCTGGAGGCCTGTAAAAATCAAGGCCATCCTGTCAGCTTCTTTAATAGACTAGATACACCTTAGCTCTGAGCCAGGTCCCAAGAACTGGTGTCCAACTAAACAAAGCAAGAGTCCAATTCTGCTAACCCCACCATGAGCAGGCTGGAGAGATGGCTCAGCTATGAAAGGTGCTTACAGGGCCCTCATGAAGACAGGAGTTCAGATTCTAGCACCTATGTAACAAACTGGGTGTCCCTAAAATACCTGTAACCAGCTCTGGAGGGTTTAACAACCTCTTCTCCCCTCGGAACATCCATAGGCACACAAAGTTCCAACTTATTTTTGTTTTGTTTTTTCAAACAAGGTTTCATATAGTTCAGGTTAGTCTCAAATTCACTATGTAGCAGAGGATAGCCTTGCAATTCTCATCTGCCTTGCTTCCTGAGTGTGGTGTATAGGTGAGTACCACCATACGTAGTGCTAGGAATCAGGGGTGGGACTTTGAGCTAGAAAAGCACTCTAGCAACAGCCCCAAAGCTCCTGCCCAAAATCTACCAACATCTTAAACAGACTTCCTGTGATGGTAACCAGTGGATAAACACCACTGTACCAGCTGAGTTCTAATCATAGACCTTTACCTATACCACAGTCTTAGAATATGCAGCTTATAAAGTCAGAGCCTACATCTGCACATTATTACTGCTGAGAGATGATCTTCATCACTAGAATGCTCCATATTCCGTACTAGAGAGTAAAATGGTAAGTCTTAAAAGTACCACAATGTTAACAAATATAAGAAAATCCAAGCCAGACATGGTGGTGTACTTCTTTAATCCCAGCACTCAGGACAGCTGAAGCAGATGAATCTCTGTAGGTTCTAGGCCATCCCAACTCCTCATCCAGACTTTTCAAATGTCCTTATTCATTTTTGTTTAGAGGGAACAGTATGTGTAGTTGTGTACACTGGGAGGTTACAATAAGAATGGTGTTTTAATGATTCCACAATTCCTGTAACTCATTCTCAGGCATCTACAACTGTAGATTCCTACATGAATCCCTGGCTTGTCCATGCACAACTATGGTTTACAACATCAGGTAAGTGGTTAGGCATTTCTGCTTGCTTGTGAAGGTTTTACATGTGCATCTTTTTGGAAGGTGATGAGTAAGACAAGGCCCCATTCAGGTTTTTTGGGGTTTTTTGGTTTTTCGAGTCAGGGTTTCTCTGTGTAGCCCGGGCTGTCCTGGAACTCACTCTGTACACCAGGCTGGCCTCAAACTCAGAAATCCACCTGCCTCTGCCTCCCAAGCGCTGTGATTAAAGGCGTGCGCCGCCACCACCCAGCAATAAGGCCCCATTCTATATCCCAGGCTAACCTGGGACTCACTATGTAGCCCAGGATGACCTTGAACTTATAGCAGTTTTTCTATGGCACAGTGGCACACCTGTAATTCTAGCACTTGGCAAGAGACAAGAGGATCTAAAGTTCAAGGTCAACCTTGACTTCATAGCAAGTTTGTGGCTATCCTAGACTATATGAGACAATGTCTAATGAAAAAAATTTAATTAAAATATTTTAAAGATGTCCTTCCATTCTGCTGGGTGCTGGCCATTTACTGTCAAAATGGGCAAATTCATGAAACCCGTGAAAGTGGTCCTGGCTGGACACTTAAAGAACATTGATGACAGCACCTCAGACTGCTCTCACAGCAATGCCTTGGTGGATAAAATTGACTACTATCCCTGAACAGTGACAGCTGATATGGACAAGAAAAAAAAAAAAAATCGAGCTGCCATCTTGCGTCCCCGCGTGTGTGCGCCTTCTCTCAGCTGGTCTGCCCAAGACCCCCTGAGCGTGAACTTTAGTTCCCCGTGTGGCCCCATCTCCACTCCGACAAGATGAAAGAAACGATCATGAACCAGGAAAAACTCGCCAAACTGCAGGCACAAGTGCGCATTGGTGGAAAAGGAACTGCTCGTAGAAAGAAGAAGGTGGTTCACAGAACAGCCACAGCAGACGATAAAAAACTGCAGTTCTCCTTAAAGAAATTAGGGGTAAACAATATCTCTGGTATTGAAGAGGTGAACATGTTTACAAACCAAGGAACAGTGATCCATTTTAACAACCCTAAAGTTCAGGCGTCTCTGGCAGCAAACACCTTCACCATTACAGGCCACGCTGAGACAAAGCAGCGGACAGAAATGCTTCCCAGCATCCTCAACCAGCTTGGTGCAGACTGTCTGACTAGTTTAAGGAGACTGGCTGAAGCTCTGCCCAAACAATCTGTGGACGGAAAAGCACCACTTGCTACTGGAGAGGATGATGATGATGAAGTTCCAGATCTGGTGGGGAATTTGATGAGGCTTCTAAGAATGAGGCAAACTGAATTGAAGCAACTTCTGAAGAAGGTGACACTTACAGAAGTTACAGGAGCTGCTATTTTATATCATGACTGCTTTTTAAAATTTTTTTGTTTATTATGGATCTGATAAAAATCTAGATCTTTAATATTTTTAAGCCCAAGCCCCCCAGACACTGCAGCTCTTTTCAGTTTTCGCTTATACCTAATTCATTCTTTGTGGCAAATTAAGCTGAAGAAGCCTGGGAATAAAGTTTGGAAAAGGTTAATAAATCTTTGCCTAGTAAAAAAAAAAAAAAGAAAAAGAAAAAGAAAAAAAAAAATCACCAAGAGATCAAAAATCAAGTCCTGAAGCTGGAGACAATGGCTTAGCAGTTAAGACCACTAACTGCTTTTGGGGCTGGCTAGATGGCTCAGTGGGTAAGAGCATCGACTGCTCTTCCAAAGGTCCTGAGTTCAAATCCCAGCAACCACACTGTGGTTCACAACCACCCGTAATGAGATCTGATGTCCCTTTCTGGTGCGTCTGAAGTCAGCTACAGTGTATTTATGTATAATAATAAATAAATCGGGCTGGCGAGATGGCTCAGCGGGTAAGAGCACTGAATGCTCTTCCGAAGGTCCTGAGTTTGGATCCCAGCAACCACATGGTGGCTCACAACCACCCGTAATAAGATCGGATGCCCTCTTCTGGTGTGTCTGAAGACAGCTACAGTGAATTATACCAGAGCGAGCAGGACTGGAGTGAGCAGGGCTGGTAGAGGTCCTGAGTTCAATTCCCAGCACTCACATGGTAGCTCATAATCATCTATAACAGGATCTGATGCCCTCTTTTGTCATGCTGGCGTACATGCAAATAGAGCACGCTTATCCAAACATAAATAAATAAATAAATAAATTTTTTAAAATCCTTTGTGAGATCACCTCATGCCTACAAGGTACTCTGTGATATCTCCCTAGACAAAACTTGGCAACATGGATGCCAGCTCTAAACACAAAGCCAGGCAAGGTCAAGTCTAAGGAATGATACAAGACAGAGAAGAAAAAATAGTTTTTCTAGAAGCTTTGCTTTTAGGCATATTTTTGTTTCCATCATTTTAAAAAAAAAAAAAAAAGAGTCTGGAATCACAACACTCTGAAGGCAGAGGCAGGTGGATCTCTGAGTGTGAGGCCAGCCTGGTCTACAGAGGGAGTTCCAGGACAGCCAGGGCTACACAGAGAAGCTCTGTCTCAAAACAACAACAACAACGATGATTATGTGTCTATCTAACAGGGAGCCACTGAATTCAAGTCCACCTGCTCAATGCTATAACTATTTTGAGATGCCCAAGTGTAAACTAAAAGAGCTAGAAACAGCTCATTGGTAGAATGTTTGTTTAATGTGCAAAAGACCTGAGTTTGATCACCAGCACCACAGAAACCAAGTGTGGAAGAAACCACCTACAACCTCAGAACTAGGGTGGAGGATGTAGGAGGATCAGAAATTCAAAGTCAATCTCCATGTATCACACATTCTAGGCCTGCCTAGTCCAGGGAAGACTCTACCTAAGTCTTCGTTAAAGTAGTGCCCTTTTGTATAACTTAACATCAATCACTCAGGAAGTTCTGACTGCCATTGAAAAAAAAAAAAAAGATAAAGATTCAAATTCAACTTTCCAGTGTTCACTGCTCACTTCATCATGTTTTATCTGCTTGCTATCAAGGACTTAATTTCTACATAGACTTTAAACACCACAAAACACTACATACAATCACCATTTAAATTTACTACCCAGCATTCTCTGTTTTATCATTCTTTTCTATATAATTGAACCTTGTACCTGGAATCATGAGTCTGCAAAAGTTCCTCTATCAGAGAAAGGCCTATTGTTAGGGAATTCTGCCATTTTTTAAAAAAACTTTTTTGTTGTTGTTGTTGTGTTTTTGTTTTTTTGTTTTGTTTTGTTTTGTTTTTCAGGAGACAGGGTTTCTCTGTATATCCCTGGCTGTCCTGGAACTCACTCTGTAGACCAGGCTAGCCTCGAACTCAGAAATCCGCCTGCCTCTGCCTCCCAAGTGCTGGGATTAAAGACATGGGCCACCACTGCCCAGTTGTTTGTTTGTTTGTTTTTGACAAGGTCTCACTATAAGTCCCAGACTGACCTTGAACTAGCAATTCTCCAGACTGGGCCTCCTGAATTTTGAGTTGTTTGCATACACAAGCTCACACTCACTCTCTTCCCTCACTCCCTCCTTCCCTCCCTCTCCCTCCTCATTGTTGTTGGTTTTTTAAAATCTTTTTTCCTTGAGGGTTTTTTTTTTTTTTTAATAAGACATTTTTCCCAGAGTCACACCCCTAGAGTGATTTCCTCAATATCTGGACTTTGTATCTGTCTTCCTGCTCTCTGCTTCCTGCTCAAAAGCTGCCAGCCTTGCACAACTGTGAAGACAGGCCCTCCCTCTGCCCTTCACCACTCAGTGTGCCAGTCTTTGAGCCTACACATTGTATACTAGCATATTCAGGGTAGATTCCCTTTTATATATTCTGTGTTTGTTCCAGATTCTTAGTTCTCTAAACCCATCCACCATACACCTCACCTTCCCTCCCAAGACACCAAGAAACAGTCAGGCATTAGCTTTATAGTCTGTGCCTCCCGCCATCTATACACCCCATATCTTCCTCCCTGTCAGCTACAGTTCTCATCCACCCAGCCTTTCAGAACACCAGAGTTTTCTTAAACTGCCTCTACCACCTCAGTCATCTGCCATATCTTCATTTAAGTCACCAACTGGCCTTCTTTCAAAGTCTGTTCTCACTTCTGACACTTTCTACGTTTCCTACTGTTTATCTTTTATAGCAAACTTTCAATGCTGTAAACCCAGTTCTCTGTAACATGAACTTAACTTACAAGTCTTCATGATGGCTCTTGGTCCTCTGTGGGCTCTGGCTCACAGGCTCTCATTTCCCTGAGCATCCTTGTTCCTCTCTGACCACACACTGCAACAGTGTATTTAACTGCACTCAAGGCCAGGAGATGATACTTTCCTACCAGAGGGACTGGTGCTCCTCACCTCAACTCAGGTTGCTCTAACTGTGAGGTTGTACACAGTGCCATGTGCCAAGAAAACCCAGCTCTGTGAGAGAGGTGTGGGCCCAATACCCAGAGATGTAGGGGACTGGTATGATGTAAAAGAGGGCATCAAATCAGGTGGGACCCAGACTTTGGCTTTCATCCCTCTACACAAGGATCCATTCTTAACCAGGTAGAAAGGAGTTCTGTCCTATGGGTGTCTGAACCTGTAGCCTCTGCCCATCAGATGTCAGCCATAGCCCACCCCCAGATAATAAGCAACATGCTTTACTTGGAAGACAAGTAATTCCAACTAATGGTCAAGGCTCTAAGGCCCTCAGGGCCATCAAAACATAGTCCCATATCTTGAAGTGGACATTGCTGGCTTCTTTGGAGACTCAGTTGTGTCACGTGATGTTTTTCTGGAAGCTGTCTTATGAGAGGATGTTTTCCTGAAGCACACATGGAAGAGGATGTTTTGCTGAGGCAGACACGTGAGAGGACACGTGATGTTTGAAAAGAATTTAAGTAGAGCTAACAGTGAACGGAGCTCTTGGCGTTGGTTTGCCTTGCAATGCTTCACTGATCTTTGCTGATGCTGCTCTTACTTTGACTCCTAACTCTTTGTTGATCTTTGTTGATCTTTGCTTGTCACGACTTTGTAGAGATAATCACGACCAAGAACTTCTCGAGGTATTCCAGCTGCTTCTTGGCGCTTCCACAGACTCATGGCTTCTTCTGGATTGAGCTGCTACTACCAATTTGTGTTTGGTATTTGTTGATTGGACTGAATTGCTGTTTCTGACTCATGTTTGGTATTTTGGATTGGATCACCCCAAAGAACTACTTTTAAGCAGGTACCCAATCCCCATTTCCTATTAACCTTCTTTTTCCCTGCCTCTGGTAGGTGGACTAGAAGGGAGGTTGAAGCATTTAAGAACTCTTATTAAAGTAGGTTTTGAAAAATCTAAGCCTATACCATATGGACTCCCTTTCTCAGAGCAGTGAGGTAGAGGCACAAACAACCCCTGGCCTCACGAGCAAGCCATGGCCCTCTCCTGGGTAGCCTGAGAGTGTTTCTTTTCTCATGGCATTCTGATGCTCTCAGGAGGTCTTGGACTGTCTACTCCTCAGGTGACACCAGTGGCAGGACCGGTCTTAGACTTATCTACTGCAGTCTTTCAGGTAGTGTAGACCTAAGCCAACTGGACTCTAACCAGAGTAGACAACTGAGCTACATGTTCACCAACAACAGATAATAAACGTTCTATCACTGATGCACTCCTTCAACGGTCAATTATGCTCAGCAGACAGCCCAGGCCAGTGGGACAGAAGGGACTTTTTTCCTAAACAGAACAGTTTAGCTTCATAAGATTTCCTAGTTCTACAACACTCACATAGATATTTGTAGAATGGATAATTTAACACCTCCCTTGATTTTTTTTTTTTTCCGGAGAGGCATGTGCTAGGAATCAAATCTAGGGCTTTGTACTTGTCAGGGGAACACTTTACCAGTAAAGTCCTTAACCTTTTTTTAAACATTTGTTAATTTTGTGTTTGTGTGCATGTACGGGGGGGGGGGGGGGGG
>JADRCD010190806.1:5830-23003 GCA_019843815.1 Montemys delectorum | reverse complement strand
GGGGGGCGTGGCAGAGTATACATGCCAGGTGTATATGTGGAGGTCAGAGGACAACTTTTTTTTTTTGGTTTTCCTGAAACAGGGTTTCTCTGTGTAGCCCTGGCTGTCCTGGAACTCACTCTGTAGACCAGGCTGGCCTCGAACTCAGAAATCCGCCTGCCTCTGCCTCCCAAGTGCTGGGATCATAGGCGTGTGCCACCACCGCCTGGTAAGAGGACAACTTTCAAAAGTTGGTTCTCTCCCTCTATAATGTGGGTTCCAGGGATGGTTATGAAAGTGTCCTTAATCACTGAGCCATCTCCCAGGCCCCAAAGTTCTTAATCTCATATATATATAGTGTGTGTGTGTGTGTATACACACATATATGTGTGTGTGTATACACACATATATGTGTGTGTGTATACATATATATATACATATATCTCTTAATCATATATATGATTACTGTTCTTTTTTTAATATATATTTATTTGTTTGTTTATTTATTTATTTATTATGTACATAGCAGTCTGCCTGCATGTATGCCTACAGACCAAAAGAGGGTACCAGATCTTATTATAGATGTTTATAAGCCACCCTGTGATTGCTGGGAACTGAACTCAGGACCTCTGGAATAGCAGCCAACGCTCTTAACTTCTCAACCATCTCTCCAACCCCAGATTATTCTTCTTAAAACAAACAAAAATATCAACATTTGGGGCTGGAAAGATATCTTTGTGGTTAAGAACATAGGCTGCTCTTCCAGAGGATCAAAGTTTGAGTCCCAACACCCACATGACAGCTCATAACCATTTGTAACTCCAGTTCTGGGAGATCTGATGCTCATCTTTTGGCTTCTGTGGGTACCAGGCATACAAATGCTACAGAAACATACATGCAGGCAAAATATCTATACACACAGGATAAAATAATATTTTTTCTTATTTCAACATTCAAATGTGATCCATTCTACTTTGAAAATCACAAACTCTGTATAATCATATAGATTAAAATACAATGGGTGCTCATCTTTTATCAAGTAAGCAATATGTATTTTCTTATATAACACAGTTAGAATAGCAGGCATAGGCCCTTCACAGTAAGGGTCCAGAGCTGCCAGCATGTGGGACTGGTGGCTGTGACCAACTCTGCTCAAGTTTGCTTGAGCCTGAGCAGGGGTGGCATAAGACCCCAGAGGCAGGCCAGACTCCATAGCTGCCCAATGGGTTACAGGTTGACTGTAAGTCAGTATCTCTACCCAGGGCCTCCCTCCCCATTATAGTACACTGGTATCCTCTCTAAGTCTTTGACATTGCAACCTCATCATGGGGTCTGCATCTGGAGATACAACCATTAGCATTCCCAGCCTGCAGAGAACAAATGGGCAGCCCCACTCCTTACAGAGCAGTGAGTGAGTGAGTGACTACCAAAAACAAGTCACAAGACAGTCATTACAAGTTCAGTGTCAGAACTTTCAGAGGCCTGCTTTAGAATACCCAAATTTAACTTTCTGCCAGCTCAACAGCAAATGCTGACAATAATAATTTAAATTCCACTAGTTTTCTAACTGCCTGACCATCCGGGAAATCCACTTTCCAGGCCGGCGTCACCCATCCTGAACTCTAGGGGACCACAAGGCCAACTCTGCTGCCCATGCACCTCTTTCCAGGGTGCAAGCCAAGCTTCTCCTCTACTCATCATTTCTAGGACACTCTGGCTGTTCTCCTAGTTCTCATGATATGCTCAGCTTACAGGGTTAGCCAGGCTTTCCCAAGTTGTCCTACATGCAGGATTCTAAGCCTGTGCTGAGCAGTGTTTCAAGGCAGGAGTGCTGATAGGAGCACACACCTTTTTGGCAGAAGTACCTGTAAAGGCAGGTCTCTAAGCCAGGCAGTGGTGGCGCACGCCTTTAATCCCCAGCACTTGGGAGGCAGAGGCAGGCAGATTTCTGAGTTCAAGGCCAGCCTGTCTACAGAGTGAGTCCAGGACAGCCAGGGCTATACAGAGAAACCCTGTCTTGAAAAAAAAAGACAGGTCTCTGCCTTCACCTGACACTAGAGTTATGTATAACACTTGAGATAAACAACCACAAGGGCATTTGTGTATTCAACAGACTTCGAACCCTGTCAAAGCTGCTCCTCTCCGCACAGTGCTGAGCAGCATTTTCCAAACAAGACATGGAGTCAGTATTATTTCCAACACCTAGGAAAAGGTCAAAGTAAAAGCTAGGAAGGAGCTGCCCAACCAATTCAACATAAGCTGCTCTCACAACCTGCATCCCTCATGCTGGATTTACTAGACTAAGTAAGAACTTGATATGTTTTAGGAGGTTGTTTTTTGTTTGTTCGTTTGTCTGTAAGTTAAAAGACTGTTTCTGTACTTACTACTCTTCTGATGATTGTGACAGAACTATCTGACAAAAGCAGCTTTAGGGGGGTTTACTTAGGCTCCTAGCTCAAGGGTGTGCCCATCATGGTGATGACATCAGCTGCAGGAACTTGAGGTAGCTGGTCACATCCAGTCAGAAAACAAAAGACAGATGAACTCACAGGCCTAAGGCTCACTTCTCTCCTGCACACACTGCTTATGAGCAGGGCTTAGTAGGGCCAAGCTGGGAGCATCCCTGAAGCTGGAGATGTGTTCAGCTTACTTTCTCCTTTTAATTCAGTCCAGGACCCCCAGCCCATAGAATGGTACTACACACATTTAGGGTGTCTTCCTACTTCAATAAACATAATGTAGACAATTCCTCACAGACAAGTCCAGATGGATTCCAGAACGCAGTAGGCTGACAGTGAAGATTAACAATCATTACAAGGCCTTTAATAGGTTGTAGAAAAGAGTAACACTTACCTTTAAATTTTGATCTAATATTTGCCAGTTCCTTGTTTATCCTCTTTATTTCAGCTTCTTTACTTTTACCTAGGAGAAAAGAATACAAAGTAAATATATTGTTCCAATGCCTCTGGGAGCACTCCTTGCTGAGACCCTCAATGAGAACTAATGACAGACTCAACTACATGGAACACAACCATAGACAAAGCCCTGGGGTCTCCACTCAGCCTCAAAACTTGAAGACAGGAGGTAAAACCAAAGAAAGAAGTACACCCTTTCAAGACCAGCAGCAGACCCAAGACCCTAGTGGATTGGCCTAGGATAGTCACTGCAAGGTGCGTACCCCATGAGGATCGTGAAAAGTAAGCTCTCAGCACCTCCTGGAAGCAGCACCTCAGGGGGTGCACTACACCTCCAGTTTAATTCTTTCTACCTGTGTGCCATAGCTCTGAGAATGGAAAGCAATCACAACATGCACTAAGGGCTTCCCCCAGTGAGCCATCAGCTATTTGTACACTGACTTCCATGAGCACCAAAGAAGTAAGAGTTTAACCCACAAGCTTCCAACTGCCTTCTCTCATGATACTCACAAACTGCAAAGCCTAGCAAATCTACTCCCAATGCAAAATAAAGTTAGGAGAAATGGGAAAACAGCTACTTCATGACGGTCAAACGTCCCCTACCTGATACCCGCTGCTGGAGCGCTACCTATCCTTCTACAAACACTGGCTTCCTACATGCCTGCACTCTTTACTTGGGCTGGCAGTCCAAATTGGGCTGGGGAATTAACCAGGAACACACATCTTGCCAGAGAAACATGCTGTGTATACAAACAAGTATTTATAAGTATAAACCACTCTTTGAGACAGCAAGGAAAACAATTTAAAAGTCCAAAGGCATCATGGTGAGTAGCACTTGCTGCACAAGCCTGGGGATCTCAGATTGGTCCCTGGAACCAGGTAAAGGTAGAAGCTCATGAGAACTGACACCAGAGTTACCTGCTGGCCTCCACATGCACACCACACTCCACATGCACGTGCAATAATAGTAAATAAAATTCAAACTTTAAAAATCGCTTTGCCAGCCATGGTGGTACATACAAACTCTTAAGCCCAGCACTCAGGAGGCAGAGGTAAAGCTAGCCTGGTCTATTAGTGAAACCACGACTCAAAAAAACAAAACACAGGGGCTAGTGAGATGGCTCAGCGGTTAAGAGCACTGATTGTTCTTCCGAAGGTCATGAGTTCAAATCCCAGCAACCACATGGCGGCTCAACACCTGTAATGAGATCTAGCACCCTCTTTTGGTGTGTCTGAAGACAGCTATAATGTACTTACAATAAATAAATAAATAAATAAATAAATAACCACAATAAAACAGCACAACACAACACTGCCCTAACAACCAATAGCTGCCTGAAGATGGAGGACCCTTCCTCTCCAGATGAGGGAGGCCACTGACAGGTCTCCCAAGCTCCAGTACACGGCCCCACACTCATGTAACTGTTTGTCCCAGACATACGTACAGACAAAAACGTACAATAAAAGAAGTAAAAAGTTGTAAAGAAAAAGCTTAAAAGGGCCTTCTCCGTTAAAGTGAGAAAGAGAAGTGTTGGCATGGAGGGGAACAAGGGGACAAGCTGAGGGTGGATATGACCGAAATACATTGAACTCATGCATGTAATTGTAATAAAAGATGATAAAAATATAAATAAAAAGTAAAAATAAGCCGGGCAGTGGTGGCGCACGCCTTTGATCCCAGCACTTGGGAGGCAGAGGCAGGCGGATTTCTGAGTTCGAGGCCAGCCTGGTCTACAGAGTGAGTTCCAGGACAGCCAGGGCTACACAGAGAAACCCTGTCTAGGAAAACCAAAAGAATAAAAGGGCAGGCTTGGTGGGACACACTCACTCTAACCCTAGCATAGGCCTCATCTCCACATCTCCTGTGGGCATTAGGCTCTGACACATCCTGCTCTACAGAGATATCAGGGCGTCCCCAGCCAGAGGTCCAGCTTCAGGAGAGAGGCTCTTGGAGCACAAAGCTTCACCAAAAAACTTTGGGGTGTGGCTGTAAGTTCTGGTGGTGACACAGGTGCTCCCGTGCAGAAGAGCTGAGGAAATGGAGATCTGGCAGCTCCTCCTTCCAGGCTGTGCCCGTGACTGCATACCTGTGGCGGTTCATTTCAGCAGAGATGTCTGAAGGAAAAGGAGTAAGGGAGAGGAGCCACCCATTTGTGAACCTACTTTTTAGCCAGGAGCAGCTCACCTGTTGAAGAGCTTGGAGAGGGATGTGGGAAGCTTTGGTTTTTCTGGAGAGAATTAAAAATTTGCCCATGAATAAGAAGTAAAAATATTTTTTTCTTTAAAATGGAAGGGTCTTCTTAAATTGTTTTGGGTATTGTAAACTAAAACAGCTTTAACTTGTAATGTATTTCATATTTTGTTTTTTGCTACCATCACCCCTCCCTCCTGCTTTTGAGACAGAGTCTGACAAAGAATGTAGCCTCAACGAGTCTGGAACTCATGACAATCTCTTCTTGGCCTTAGCCATCAGCCACCACACCTGGCTCTCACAACAAGACTGTCTGAAGAAAGGCAGATAGACAGAGCAGGAAGCACAGGGTGTTGATGGACACCTATCATTTCAGCACTCAGCAGACTGGGTCGGGGGAGAAGTTTGCCTGGCATGGTGAGATCCTGAGTTCCATCTCCAGCAACATAAAAATGAAAAAAGGGCTTGAGAGATGGCTCCACAGTTGAGGGCACTGAGTGCTTTTCCAGAGGACCTGGGTTCAATTCCCAGCATTCACATGGCAGCTCACAAACTCTAGGTCCAGGAGATCGGATACCCTCTTCTGCCCTCTGCAGGCACTGCTTGTACATGGTGAGCAGAGATACATGCAAGTAAAATATTTATAAGCATAAAAGATAAAATGAAAAAAGATTTTTAAATAAGAGTAACAATAAATGTAAAATATGAGCATAAAGACCTAAGTTCCATCCCCAGAATCTACAAGAAAAAGTCAGGTGGGGTGGTACAGGCTTGTCATTCCAGATCTGGGAGAGGAAAAAGAGTCCTGAGGCTGGCCAGTCAACCAGTCTAGTTTACCCAACCAACTCTAGGTCAAAGATCAGTCCCTGTCTGAAAGAAAGAAAGAAAGAAAGAAAGAAAGAAAGAGAGAGAGAGAGAGAGAGAGAGAGAGAGAGAGAGAGAGAGAGAGAGACAGACAGACAGACACGTTTTAAGTTTTAGAAATAGGAAGAGCCGGGCGGTGGTGGCGCACACCTTTAATCTCAGCACTTGGGAGGCAGAGGCAGGCGGATTTCTGAGTTCGAGGCCAGCCTGGTCTACAGAGTGAGTTCCAGGACAGCCAAGGACAGAGAAACCCTGTCTTGAAAAACAAAAACAAAGAAAAAAAAAAAAAAAGGAAGAGCTGAAGGACTCTGTGGACAGTAGGAGCCTGGAGAACCCTAGCCACACCCCACCCCAGAGCATGATGCTTTAAAGTCTAGCACAGCAGCTTGTTTTGTGTGTCAGTGCTGTATATGTAAGTTGTTTGTTGTCCTTTAGTTTCTTTAGACAGGGTCTCAAGTAGCCAAGGCTAGCATAGTAAAAGTAGAGAAATGTCTCAAAAACAAAATAAAAGCTGGATGTGGTGCTTTCTGTGAGTTCAAGGCTATCCTGGTCTACACAGCAAGTTCCATACAGAACTACATAGAAAGACATGTCTCAAAAAGAAAAAGAAATAAGTTCTATATGGAGCTTGAGACACTAAGCAGTGATAAACAACAGAATGGTTATAATATATCTAAGATATTCAAGTAAAAGAAACAAAACACTGGGCTTTACATACAGCAAAATTATCATCAAGTATAAATGTCATAAACCAACTACACACAATAAAGTCCAGACCACCTTGTTCCCTAAATTCTTTGTAGATCATGAACCTCAGACATCCAGTCCCATGAAGAAGACCCACAGACAACATCAACTATGAATGAGGTCCATGCATGAGGAGCATAAGTGGGCATAAGTGTTCTCGACAGTCTAAGTGCACAGGATGATAGTATGCAAGGGGAAGGCATGCCTAAGTACAGAAATGTTATGTTCAGACAATGTAACAATGTATAACTGTCAACCACAGCTCTCAGAGGAGCACAGCTGGACAAGGAGGAGGCAGCTGCTTAGCCTTCACCCAGAGTAGCAGCACCTAACTGTAGGAGAGTGACCACTCAGAAAGCCTAAGATTCCTTACTCAGTAGTTCCCAGTGGGAAGGGAGACCTGTGCATCCACACGCACGCTCACACCATCCCGAAAGCAGGTCAGTACTAGCTCAGTGCAGTTGGTCCTGAAACAGAGAAGTAGTGGACCCCAGGTGGCAATGATAGATATACACCCGGAAGTCTCAGGCACACTTAGTAGACTTGGTCTTTCCTGTGTTTCTGTCTACCCTGTCTCTGCTCTATGGGGCTCTGGCCAGGCCATATCAGCCCTACCATCCTGGTATTGCCCTGGGTCCTCCACAGTAACCTGGGTCTGCTCAAACTATTTCCTATGGTAGACATAAGAATATCTCTGCCTTCATCTGGGTCCTTCAATCCATCTGACCACAGCTTCGCCTACAGAAAACTTAAGTCTCTTCCAAGAACAAGGAATGAACCTATTCCTTGAGAGAACTTCCACTTGCCACTACCAATGCACTCCTGGGCAGCTCAAAGAGATAAGACCCTAATGTACTCCTGCCCTCAGGCATCCCTGTCTGTCTGCAGCCTCACTGCCTCTTCCACTAGAAAGTGAGGCCATCTCTCCTTTCCCTGAATCAGAGTCCAATGTCTGAACCTCCCGGGACTGGCAGACTGAGGAGCAGCAAGGGAGGAGAGAGGATGCCTTCAGTGAGAGCGAGAGCAGGTAGGTCTACCTGTATGAAAATGCTCCCACATGAGGAGTAACCATGATGAACTAAGCATGCACAGAGACTCTGGTACTGCTGCTCCAAGATGGGCTCATGTTTCCCAGCTAGGATGGCTCCGTCTGGTCTGATACAGAAGACAGACAGCACCATAGAACCCTAGGTTACTATGAGGGTTACAGGATGAGTGACACGAGCCATTGACACTGCCCTCCCCAGGGTGGTACTTTTACTCACTCCACAGGGGCCACCAAATGTCCAACTCTGGAAATGTCACAGAGGAATTCCCACCAGGTGAAATGATACATAGGACTTAAAGTGTAGGTGACACTAGCAGACAGGGGACATCTGCATGATCTATTACAAATGTGCCACTGAGCATTAGTACTCAGCCCATGTTCCCTACTAATGCCACACTTCTAACTTGTAGGCAAAGGATCTCATCTTGCTAAGAACAGATCTAGAAAAAAACAAATAAGTCAAAACAAAACAAAACCAACAACAAAAAGCTAATATGACAAAGATTTGGCTTGGGACCAGCACATGCCTTTAATTCCAATACTCAGGAGGCAGAGACAGGCAGGACTCTGTGAGGTCACTGAGATCACTGAGGTCAGCCTGACCTACATAGAGAGCTCCAGGCCAGCCAGGGTTACAAAGTGAAAACCTGCCCCTCCCTCAACACAACACAACAAAACAAAACAAAAACATTTTTTTCAAAAAAAAAAATAGATATTGGCAAGGACAAGGGCTACTGACCTATTCTAACTCTAGAAATCAATTTCAAAAAGGTAACCACCAACCTGAGTAACTACTGGCCTGTCTCAACAAGCCTGACAGACAGTCTGAGCTGTGGGATTCTGGTCTTAGCTACCTTAACTCTCTGAAATGCAGCAGCAATTTCAGCATGGACTTCGGAGTGTCACTGGCTAATAAGTGACCCAGACTTACTGCAGACATTGGTCAGAAGGAAGCTGTAATTTGCCTCAGTGAGTCTCAAAAGAATGCACAGAATGGGGACAGCTGGGACTGAGCACCTGGGAGGAAGCTCATTCCTCAGCAGCACACTAGTTAATCATTCTTCTCCAGGGACCAGACGAACCCCTGATGGTAGTAGTAGGGAATGGCCTAGATTACAAAATACCTGCCTAGGCTGGACATGTTGGCAGACACCTCTAATCCTAGCATTCAGGAGACTAAAGCAGGGAGGATCGCAAGTTCATGGCCAGCCTGGGCTGTGCAGTTGGACCTTACAGAAAGAGACAAAGATAGAGACAGAGAGACCACAGAGAAATATCAAAACATGAACCTTTGACATGTATAATAAAACTTTGTCTAAAGTGAAGTTTCAGTCAAATATATGCTAAAACAAAAACTCTCTTCACTTTAGAATGTCCACATTAATGAAGATAAGACTCTTACTAAGCATTAAGGTGTTCACCACAATAACCACTCACAACCCACCCACAAACTGCAAGACTCAGGTTGTTGGACTTTCCCACCTCAGATCTTCTACTGACAAGACTGCCATTATCGAGAATGCTCTGAGGAATATAATTTCAGATAATGGGTAGAAGGCAGTGAGTGGCCACAGGCTTGATATGGCTGTGCTCAGGAATGCCTCTGTGGTCTGTGTTAATGGGAAGGGTGGTTCTCTGATCAAAATCCACACCAATAAACCCAAGTAAAAGTGCACAGATAACCTGATGGCACAGATCTGTGATCCTGAGCATGGGAAGCTAAAGACTTCTGCAAATTTGACAGCAGGGATATAGAGTAAGCTTCAAGGGAAGGGAAGGGGAGAAAATTAATTCACAGAACATTAAAAATCGTTCTGCCAATAAGCCCCAGTGGATAAACCCATGTGGCTCTAACACACGAGGCTAGACCATCTCTTCAGCAGCTTTTTGGTATATGATTCGCAAGCAACACTGTTCACTCACATGAAACATGTACATCGGTGGCTTCAAAAATACTCCTGTCTGTCCTTTATCTCTCCAAATGAAACTCCACAACTTTTAGCAGTCATTTACCAGCTCCTAGCAACCTCAACTGGCTCGTACTAGGCTTGCCTGTTCTCAGTCCGTCTAAGTAGGAAAGTACGGCATGTGTGGTTAAAGTCTGGCTTCTTCCCTCAGCAGTGTTGTCAAGCAGCAGCCAGCACAGCCATTTTTATTAGTGGTTCACAGTGCTCCATATTTTGTTATCTAGTGGCTTTTGGGTTCTTTCTACTTTTGGGCTATCAGGAATAACATTCTTGGGACAAGAGGGATGGCGCAGTGATAAACAGCACTTGTTCTTAGACAGGATCTAAGTTTAGTTCCCACATTCCCATGCTCAGATGGTAGCTCACAATCATTTGTTAACCCTTTTCTGACCTCCGAGGGCACCACGCATGCACAGGAGACACATACAAAAATGCAGTCTGAACAGACATAGACATAAAACTAATAAATACATCTTTTAAAAACTTATGAGGCTAGAGAGATGACTCAGGAGTTACAGAGGATACAGGTTCTGTTACCAGCACCCACATGGTGGTTCATAACTGTCTACAACTCCAATTCCAGAAGATCCAATGTCCCTTTTATGACCTCCTCAGGCACTGTACAAATAAGGTATAGAGACACACATGCAGGCAAACTGCTCATATATAAAAATGCTCATTCATAAAAATAAATATATCTTTAAAAATATAAGCGCAGTGATAGTGCCACAAACCTTTAATCCCAGCACTCAGGAGGCAGAGGCAGGTGGATCTCGGAGGTCAGTTTGGTCTATAAATAGAGTTCCAGGACAGTCGCCAAAGCTACACAGAGAAACCCTATCTCAAAAAAAAAATTTAAAAAATTAAAATAAGCCTCAATAAATTAACATCCCACAGGCCAGCCAAGCTACATAGTAAGACCCTGACTGTCATATTCACATTAAGTTTCATATATACATATCCTTTCTCTTATTCACATGCCTCACAGAGGAAGTCCTGGTCATATGGTGATTGTATTTACACCAAGCCACCATCCCCACCCAAGACTAACATCCAGTCAAGGAGGGGACTTAAGTCCTTCCACAGGAGCCACATTCAACACATAACTTGGTAAGTTAAGAGAATTTACCCCAGATCCCTTTCAGACACTATAACTATCTGTGAGCGTCATTCAGGTAAGTTGTGAGCCACAGTGACTAAGGTTTTTCATTCTTTCACTTTCAGGTGTGCAGATGTCTACGTGGATGTGCCTACCCATGTGTGCATGTAGAAGCTAGAGATCGCCCTCAGGTGACCATCCACTTGCTCTCAGACACACACAAGGCTTCTCTGTGTAGCCTAGGTTGTTCTGGAAGTCTGTAGTGGTTTGAATAGGTATGGCCCCCATAGAATGTTTGAATGCTTCACTCAGAGAGTGGCACTATTTGGAGGTGTGGCCTTTTGAGTAGGTGTGGCCTTGTTGGAGGAAATGTGTTACTGTGGGGGGATGCGCTTTGAGGTCTCCTATGCTCAAGCTACGCCCAGTGTGGCACACAGTGTGGATTAAGATATAAAACTCTCGCCGGGCGGTGGTGGCACACTCCTTTAATCCCAGCACTTGGGAGGCAGAGGCAGGTGGATTTCTGAGTTCAAGGCCAGCCTGGTCTACAGAGTGAGCTCCAGGACAGCCAGGGCTATACAGAAAAATCCTGTCTCGAAAAAAAAAATAAAAACAAACAAACAAACAAAGGAATTAAAAAACTGTTTGGGTCCAGGCATAATAGTACATACCTTGAGACAGAGGCATGTAAATCTCTGAGTTCAAGGTCATTCTAGTATACACAGCAAGTTCCAGAATAGCCAAGCTTAGGCAGTGAAGGAAATCATTGAAAACAGAAAGTTGGTGAAGATGTAACTGAAAGAGAGGGCCATGTTCCAGCCCTAGCAAGCAGCAGAACTTGGAAGCTTCAGTCATGTAATTCTGGCTTCAGAGTCAAGGATAGAAGAAAGGAGTTATGGAATTTCCCTCCAAGATTAGGGAAAACCACCGAGGCCAGATGTATGGCAGGGGTGTTCCTGCATGGGCTCCCAGAAAGGTCACTGTGTGAAGATGAAGCCTGGATTACCCTGGAAACTCCAAGAGGTTAGAGATGCCAGAGCCTTGGGATACCTGCTGAGAAAAGCTGCTAACAAGGAGTTGAACCAGCCCAAGAGAAAAAAGCATGTTGCCATCAAAGCTGAAATAGTTGGAGATCTGAAGAGCATTTTGATATGAGACATGGAGATGCAGAGTTTGGAGTTTGTCTAGATGGTTTTCAGTCTTGCTTTGGTCCAGTATTTCCTCACTGTGCTCCCTTCCCCATATTTTGGAACAATAATGTATATCCTGTGTATATGTTGGAGGTACATGATTTTTTTATTTGATTTTATACGGGATTACAGTTAAAGAGACTGCATGAATCTCAAAGGAGACTTTAAACTTTGGGCTTTTAAGAATTGTTGAGACTGTGATAGACTATGGGGACTTTGAAGTTGAACTAAATGCATTTTGCATTGTGTTATGGCTACAAGCCTATGAGGGCCAGGGAGTGGAATGTGGTGGTTTGAATAGGTTTGTGCCCCAAGGCTCATGTGTTTGGATGCTTCACCCATAGGGAGTGGCACTATCAGAAAATGTGGCCTTTTAGAGAAAGTGTGTCATTTGAAGATGGAATTTGAGGTCTCTAGTGCTCAAGCCATGTGGCACACAGACTGCTCCTGCTCCCTGTGGATCAAGATGTAGAACTCTCAGTTCCTTCTCCAGCACCATGTCTGCTGGTAAACTGTCCCATTTCCATCCATGACAATTATAGACTAAATTTCTAAAACTGTAAGCCAGCCCCCAATTAAGTGTTTTCCTTTCTAAGAGTTGCTGTGTTCATGTTGTCTCTTCACAGCACTAAAATTCTAACTAAGATAAATACCCTCTACAGAGATCCAACTGCCTCTCCCTCCCAAAGGCTGGGATTAAAGGTATGTACCAACACCTCCCAGCTTGTTTGTTTGTTTCTTTGTTTGTTTTGCCACTAAACCTAGAATTTTACCACGTAGACTAGACTGTCTAGCCAGCAAACCCCAGAGATTCTGGGTTTCCTCCCTCTCACTGTTGGTATTAAAAGTGTGCAAGGTGTCGGGCAGTGGTGGTGCACGCCTTTAATCCCAGCACTTGGGAGGCAGAGGCAGGCGGATTTCTGAGTTCAAGGCCAGCCTGGTCTACAGAGTGAGTTCCAGGACAGCCAGGGCAATACAGAGAAACCCTGTCTCAAAAAACAAAACAAAACAAAAAATTGTGTAAGGCATGGTGATGTACTCCTTTAATCTCAGAACTCAGAAAGCAGAGGTAGGCAAATTTCTGCAAATTTGAAGATAACCCTGTATACAAACTGAGTCCTTGCCTTGCATGCCCTCCTCCCAAAAAAAGACAACACCACATGCAAATTTTTGTTTGGCTGACTGGAGGGAGGGGTAGTTTTGAGAGACAGCCCATCTCCCTATGTAGCCCTGACTGGCCTGGAACTCACTATGTAGACTAGGCTGGTCTCAAACTCAAAGATTTGCCTACCTCTGCTTCTCCAGTGATGGGATCAAAGGCCTATGCCACCACTCCTGGCTTTACAAAGCTTTTTACATGGGTGCTGGGAGCTGAACTAAGGCTTACGTGGCAAGCACTTTGCTAAGTGAGCTATCTTCCAAGCCCCAGTGATGCTTGGGTGTGCTATGGCTGTAAGTGAACCTATCGTGAAGTGACCGGAAGCCAACACACCCAACACCTCAACAGTCACCACCCATCCTCACTGTTCCTTAGATCAAAACTCTTGGAAGGGTTAAGCCAACTATTATTGTTCCACAAGCCACCCCACTAGACTTAGCTAAGCATCCTTCCTCCCTGGTCTATGATCCTCTCCACCTCAACACACCCAGGACATGTTCAAAAGAAAGGCATCTGACTCTGGGCCCCAGCACTCAACAGCAGAAGTAGCCACAGCAGCTACCTCACTTGTTCAGCCAGAGTAGGGGTATGCACAGAGCCTACAGTCAGATGTAAGCTAGGATGGTGTCTTAGTTAGGCTTTCATTACTGTGAAGAGCACCATGGCCAAGGCAACTCTTATAAAGAGAGCATTTAATTAGGGATGACTTACAAATTCAGAGGTTCAGTCCATCATCATGATGGCAGGAAGGATGGCAGCGTCCAGTCAGACACGGTGCTAGAAGAGCTAAGAGTTCTACATCTTGATTCGAGGGCAGCCAGAAGGAGACTCTGATTCCACACTGTGTGGAACTTATGCATAGAAGTCCTCAAAGGTTGCCTACACTGTAACGTACTCCCTCTAACATGGCCACATCTACTCCAATAAGGCCATACCTCCTGTGCTACTCTCTAAGGCGAAGCACTGAAACACATGAATCTATGGGGGCCAAACCTATTCAAACCATCACAGGTGCCCAGAATGATGATTCCATCTCTCCTCCTGAGTCTGACCTTCATGCCCTCACTCGAGTGGCCCTCCAGCTCTAAATGTCACCTGTTAACAGTACCCTGTATTCCTATCTCCAGACCAGACCTCTAAACTCCACTCTTTTGTAACAAATATCTCTCCAAAACCTACTGGCCATAAGCTGGGCCC
The DNA here is from genome assembly GCA_019843815.1 of Montemys delectorum. NCBI lineage: Eukaryota > Metazoa > Chordata > Mammalia > Rodentia > Muridae > Montemys > Montemys delectorum. Next base: position 8,647 of record JADRCD010190806.1, on the reverse strand, counting down.
AGACTTATCCTCTCTCTTAAGGATCAAAGAAAACACAGAGCTATGCTCCACCTCCAGCCAAAGAGAAAAAAATCCAGGCCTGCTATCTCCCTGAACTGAGCAAGAGAAGGACTCTATAGGAAGATCCTCGATTTGACAGGCGCTGACCTGGTTAACAGGAAGCCTCTCAGCTGCAAGAAGCCAGTGTGGCCCTCTTCTAGAAAAGGACCCCACCTCAAAAGTGGGATGAGAGCCAGGCATCAGGGCACACATCTGTAATTCCGGTACTTAATAAGTAGAAGCAGGAAGATCATGAGTTCAAGTCCAGTGTACAGTAAGTACACAGTATAGCTGGAGGGCAGCCTGGCCCACAAGACTTTTTTTTTTTTTTTGATTTATTTATTTATTTTATGTATGTGAGTACATAGTTGCTATCTTCAGACACACCAGAAAAAAGGGCACTGGATCCCATTACAGATGGTTGTAAGCCAGCATGTGGTTGCTGAGAATTGAACTCAGGACCTCTGGAAGAAAGTCAATGCTCTTAACCCCTGAGCCATCTCACCAGCCCCTCAACAAGACTCTTCAAAGGAGAGAGAAAAGAGTGAAATTAGCCCCAGGCCTAAGGCTACTCTGGTCCTTCCTTGCCAGACCAAACTGTCCCCAAATGACATGACTTCAGCCCAGAACAAAGCTCTGAAGTATTTATAGGCAAGAGGATCGTTCAAAACCAAGGTGGGACTCACAATGTCTATCTAAGTCGCAGGAAATGTCACCCTTTGGACAAAAAAAAAATAGAAACAACTTGTAAGGAGAAAAGAACTCAACTAACAGGCACAGGCTGTCAGGCTGTGAATGGCAGAAGGTAGAACTGGGAGAGAGCACACGTGGTGCCCAGCATGTCCTCAGGACCTAACACCACAGGTCACAAGCTGGGGGGACAGTCCCAGGGACTTAAGCAAGTGGAGCAAACAGAAAGAAAGAAGACCACCCGTGAGGGCTGAGGAACCTCATGGGGCCTGACAAGCAGGCAACCAGTGTGGGTGAGAGTATAGACATAAGTTTCAAACAAATGAAAACTACAGCTATTGTTTGAACCTAGGATGCCCCCAAAAAGCCATAAAGGCTTCTTCCCCAGCTTGGAGCTATTGGGTAGTCACAGGTGGTAGCAACCTATACAAAGTGGACACAGGGCAGGCCTTTGGGTCTGGCTGCTCTCCTAAAGACTCTGTACCCCATTCCCTTCTCTGTCACTTCCTGGTGCTTAGTTAAGTGATTCTGCTCGATGTGATCCCTCCAAGAAGGGATGCCATGCCACCTTTGCCATGCCACAGGCCCACATACAATAAGGCCAACCTCTCATGGGCTGAAAACTCTAAAGTTATGAGACAAAAATCAATTTTTTCTCTGTCTAAGTAGATCATCTCATCTGCCTTTATAAACTCACTGGTCTAAAAAACTGAAATTCCAAGGATAAGAAACTGAAAGAGAATAAATCAAACTTCCTCACACCACTAACACAGGAACAATACCAAAGAGACACAGAGGTGCTACATGACAGCAGGTCCCAGAGGTACCAGAAACAGGATGTGCCAGCCCAGCAGCAGATCCACCAGCAGAAACAATTCTATTGTTTCATATAGCATGTGGAGGGTGAGGGGGGAATGCCTGTGGAGGCTGGAGAGGATGTGGGATTCCCTGGAGCTGAAATTATAAGCAGTTCTGAACTACCTAACATGAGTGCTAGGAACTGAACTCTGGTCCTCTGCAAAAGCAGCAAATGCTTGTATCCAGTAATCAATCTCTGAGTCTCTACTTCAAACAATTTTATAAGCTGGGGCATCAGCCAGATAGTGATGGGGCATCAGCCAGGCAGTAGTGGCGCATGACTTTAATCCCAGGGGAGATGCAGATGGTTCTCTGAGTTCAAGGCCAGCCTGGTCTACATAGTAAATTCCAGGGCTACACAGAGAAATTCTGCCTCCAAAAACAAACAAAGAAACAAAATTGGGGTATCCATAGTCAAGAGATCAGGCATCTGACAAGGGCCTGATTTCAGGGTGTAAAGTGACAGGACAGAATGGTGTCATGGTAGACCTAGGCCAGGTATGGGCCCATAACTTTAATCCAAGCACTAGGGAGGTAGAACAAACAATCTCTATGTAAAGCTAACCTGGTCTACACAGATAGTCCCAGGCCAGTAGGGGTTATACAGTATAACCTATGCCAAAAGATTAATTTTAGATGGGTGTGGTGGTGCATACCTTTAATTCCAGCATTCAAGAGGCAAAGGCATCAAACCTGTGAGTTTCAGGCCAGCCTGATCTATACCGCAAGTTCCAAAACATTCAGGGCTATGTAAACCCTGCTCAAAATCTAAAAGTAAAATAAAATAAAATAATTTTATAGTCAGGCAGTGGTGGCTCATGCCTTTAATCCCAGCATTCATGAGGCAGAGGCAGGTAGACTTCTGTGAGTTTGAGGCTAGCCTGGTCAACAGACCTAGTTCCAGGACAGCCAGGGCTACACAGAGAAACTCTATCTTGAAAGACCAAAATAATAATAATAATAATTTTATGTATTTATTTAGTGTTGGTATTAAAGGTGTGTCACCATCCCTGACTAATTAATTTTAATTATGCTGTCCAGTGCCCATGCACACAAACAATCTAGAAAAAAATAAAAGAAATCTGAAAATATACACCCTCAGAATATCCTTCAAGGATGGTGTTATACCAAAATCAAAACAAAGGACACTTTATTCCAGCACTTAGGAGGCAGAAACAGGTAAATGTCTTAAATTCAGGGCCAGCAGCCTAGTCTATATAGTGACACCTT
>JADRCD010190805.1:11067-36207 GCA_019843815.1 Montemys delectorum | reverse complement strand
TCTCAGCCATTCAGTGTTCATCAGTTGAGAATTCTTTGTTTAGCTCTGTACCCTTTTTTAAAATAGGGTTAATTCTAAACATCTATGCCCAAAATGCAACTGCAACCACATTCATAAAAGAAATATTACTGAAGCTCAAATCAACACACTAACCCTAGACATTAATAGTGGGAGACTTTAATACACAACTCTCATACAATGGACATGTCATTCACATGTACACTTTCCCTCTCCCATTTTCCCCTCCAAAACAAACAAACAAACAAACAAACAAACACAAGAACAAACCCCTTCTGCCTCCCCCCTCCCAATGCCTGTCCCCCTACCCTCTCCCACCCATTAAACTATGCTTTAAAAGTATGTATATATGGGCTGGCGAGATGGCCCAGCAGGTAAGAGCACTGACTGCTCTTCCAAAGGTTCTGAGTTTGGATCCCAGCAACCACATGGTGGCTCACAACCACCTGTAATGAGATCTGATGCCCTCTTCTGGTGCATCTGAGGACAGCTACAGTGAATTGTGCTGGAGCAATCAGGCCGGAGCAAGTGGGGGCTGGAGGGAGCAGGACTGAAGCGAGCAGGGCTGTAGAGAGCAAGGTTGGCAAAGGTCCTGAGTTCAATTCCCAGCAGCCACATACATGATGGCTCACTGCCATCTGTACAGCTACAGTGTACTCATACACATAAAATAAATAATAATATAAAAAAGTATATATGAAGCTCTAGAAAAACAGAAGCAAACACACCTACGAATAGGCAGCAGGAAATAACCAAACTCAGGGCTAAAATCAATCAACTAGAAACAAAGAGAACAATATAAAGAATCAAGGAAACCAAGAGCTGTTTTTTTTTAAAGAAAATTATCAAGATAAAAACACCCTTAGGCAAACTAATTAAGAAGCAGAGAGTACCCAAGTTAACAAAATCAAAAATGAAAGAGGGGACATAACATTGGACACTAAGAAAATACAAAGAATCATTAGGTCTTGCTTCAAAAGCCTGTACTCCACAAAACTTCAAAATCTAAATGAAATGGATGATTTTGTAGACAGATAACAATTACTGAAGATCTGGTAAATTATCTGAATAGTTCTATAAACCTTAATGTAATAGAAGCAGTTATTCAAATTTTTCCAAGGAAAAAGAAAAGAAAAGGAAAAAAAAAGACCAGTGACAGATGGTTTTAGTGTAGAACTCTACTAGACATTCAAAGAGCTAATACTCGTACTCATCAAACTATTCCACAGAATAGAAACAAAAAGAGCATTGCCAAATTCATTCTATGAGACCATAGTCATCCTGATACCTAAACCATACAGACTCAACAATGAAAGGATTTCAGATCAATTTCCCTTACAAGGATTGATTCAAAAATATTCTCTAAAATACTTGCAAACTGAATCCAAGAACACATCAAAGACATCATCCAGCATTATCAAGTAGGCTTCACCTTATTTGGTTCAATATATGAAAATATGTGAGTGATTCAGTATATGAAAATCCATAAATGCAATCCATAATATAAACTGAAAGAAAAAATTCATATGATCATATCATTAGATGCTGAAAAAGACTTTGACAAAATCCAACACCCCTTCATGCTAAAAATCTTGGAGAGACCAGGGATACTAGGTACATATCTACATACAATGAAGGCAATATACAGCAAGCCAATGGCCAACAATGGATTAAATAGAGAGAAACATAAAGCAATTCCACTAAAAATCAGGAACAAGATAAGGTTGTTTACTCTCTACCTATCTCTTCAATTTAGTATTTGAAGTTCTAGCTAGAGCAATAAGACAACAAAAGGAGATCAGAGGATACAAATTGGAAAGTAAAAAGTGAAAATATCACAATTTATACATTTATATATAAAATATAAATATATATAAAATATATTAGATGATATATATTTTAGTATACATAAGTGACCCCAAAACTCTGCCAGAGAACTCCCAACAGCTCATAAACACCTTCAGCAGAGTGGCTGTATACAAAATTAACTCAAGGAAATCAGTAGCCCTCCTTTACACAAACAGTAAGCAGACTGAGGGAGAAGATACCATTCAAAATAGCCACAAATAATATAAAACATCTTGGTGTAACCTGATGTAACCAAGCAACTGAAAGACCTGTTTGACAAGAACTTCAAGTCTCTGAAAAAATAAATTGAAGAAGATATCAGAAGACAGATCTCTCATGCTAATGGATTAATAGGATTAACATAATGAAATTGCCATCTTACCAAAAGCAATCTACAAATTTAATGTAATTCCCATCACAATTCCAACACAATTCTTTATAGACCTTGAAAGAACAATTCTCAACTTCATATTAAAAAAAAAAACAACCATAATAACTAAAACAATGCTGAATAATAAAAGGATTTCTGAAGGAATCAGCATCCCTGACCTCAAGCTATACTACAGAGCAATAGTAATAGAAACGGCATGGTATTGATGTAGGAACATACAGGTTGATCAATGGAATCAAATCAATGTCCCTGAAATGTACCACATACCTACTGACTCTTGATTTTCAACAAAGAATTCAAGTCCACGCAATAGAAGAAAGAATCGTCAAGAGATGGTGCTGGTCTAACTGCCAGTACGCTTGTAGAAGAAAACAAATAGACCCATATTTATCATCCAGCACAAAACTTAAGTCTAAGTGGGTCAAAAATCTCGATGTAAAACCACACACAATAAATATAATAGAACAGAAGGTGGAGAATAGTCTTGAACTCATTAGTGTAGGAGAGAACTTCCTAAACAGAACACAAATGGCTCAGGCACTGAGATCAAAATTAATATATGGTACTTAATGAAAATGAAAACTTTCTGTAATTCTAAAGATACCCTCAGTAGGACAAATATGACAGGCTACAGATTGGGAAAAGATATTCCCCAACCCTACATCTGGCAGAGGGCTAATATGCAAAATATTTAAAGAACCCAAGAAGTTAGACATCAACAATCCAAATAATCCATTTACTAAATGGGATATAGAGCTAAGCAGAATTCTCAACAGAGGAATCTCTAGTGGCTGAGAAACACTTTTTAAAATGCTCAGTGTCCTTATTCATCAAGGAAATGCAAATCAAAAAGAGTCTGAGATTCCATCTGATCATTCTGAGTGATGTAACCCAGACTCAAAAGGACATGCATGGAATGTACTCACTTATATGTAGATATTAATCATAAAATACAGGATAACTATGTTATAATCCACAGGTCCAAATAAGCCAAATAATGAGGAGGGCCCAGGGGAAGATGCTTGCATCTTTCTCAGGGGAATAAAACATGTATCAGAGGTGAATGGAAAGAGGGAACTGTGTGGGATAGGGGATAGAGAGGGGAGCAGGGTGGGGGGATCGAGTGTAGGGAGAACAGGGGAGAGAAAACACAAATATCCAGTGGGAGGGCAATCTCTGGGACATGCTAGAGACCTGGGATTGGAGAAGGTCCCAGGGTGTCTATGGGGGTGATTATATTTGAGATACCTAGCAGTGAGGATATGGATCTTGATGTGGTCACTTTCTGTAGCCTGGAATGACTTCCAGTGGAGGGATAAGGACAACAACCCACTTACAAAATGTGCCCTGCCTACACAATTTGCAGGGACAAAGATAAAGCAGAGATGAAAAGGATGGCTAGCCAATGAATGGTCTAAACTGAGACTCATGTGATGAGCAAGAACCAATCTCTGACACTCTTATCCTTGCAGACAGGAGTCTAGTATAACTGTCCTCTGAGAAGCCCCACCCAGCAGCCAATCGAAAGAGATGCAGAGAGCCACAGCCAAACATTAGATGGAGCTTAGGAATTCTTCTGGAAAAGTCGGAAGGAATGAGGGACCTGAAAATGACAGGAATTCTACAAAAAGACCAACAGAGTTCATTAACCTGGATACTTGGGGGTTTCCAGAGACTGAACCAGCAACCAAAGTTTGAGCACAGGCTGGACCTAGTATTCCCCATCCCCACATATGTAGTAAAGGTGCAAGTTGGTCTTCATGAGGTTCCCTCAACAACTGGAATGGGGGTTGTTGTTGAATATGTTGCCTGCCTGTGGATCCTGCTTCCCTAACTGGGCCTCGTTGTCTGGCCTTAGTGGGAAATGATACATAGTCCTGAAGTGACTCGATGTGTGTGGGGGGGAGGGGGTTGGGGGTTCTGAAGGACTCCCTCTTTTCTTTTCTTTTTTTTTTGTTTTTTGTTTTTTGTTTTTTCGAGACAGGGTTTCTCTGAGTAGCTAGCCCTGGCTGTCCTGAACTCACTTTGTAGACCAGGCTGGCCTCGAACTCAGAAATCTGCCTGCCTCTGCCTCTCAAGCTGGGATTAAAGGCGTATGCCACCACCGCCCAGCTTTTTCTTTTCTTTTCTTTTCTTTTCTTTTTTTTTTTTTTTTTTTTTTTTTTTTTTGGTTTGGACCCCTTTTCTTAGGAGAAGGGAAAAGGGGAATGGTAAATGATCTGCATGATTAGGTACTGGGAAAAGGGCTGATATTTATATGTAAAGTGAATAAATGAATGAATTAAAAACATGCTTATTCCTTCCTAACAAGAGGGATATCTAAAGAAAAGTTCTGTTTGAACGCTTGATTCTCCCTAATAATAGGAAGAACTAAAAAAGTTTTGTTTGAATCCTTGTTCTCCTAATAACAGGAAGAACTATTTATTCTTCCCTAATAACAAAAATAACTAAAAGAATGTTCATGCTTGTAACTCAAGATTTTTTTCCCGAGACTGTACAAGGACGCAAAGATAAATTTCTACTGCCTTTGAAAATTCTCTTAAGCTTTAGAGAATCATCTTGGAGCCATCCCTTACAGGTCAAACAAACTACATTAACAACTATTAATTAATCTCTGTTAATAAAAATTAGAAAATGCTTAAGCCAATTCTTTTTCACAGACAACCTGTTACTGATTATTCCAGATACATAATGGAATTTGCTTTCTTAGCTACCTTAAACAAAAGAGAAAAATGATCCTTTCCTCTGCTTTCCTTAATGCAACACAGGTGACTGCCCACTTAAAAGATGCCAGTATTACGATTCCTCTAATACCTACCCACTTACCTACCTATCTCTTAGCTCTATAGCAATAGATCACAATGTGCAGCCAATCAAATTGTATATATATATATATATATATATTATATATATATACATATATACATATATATATGTATAATATATACAGGATTTACATTTATCTGTACATTTGTAGATGTATATGTATTGTTTTTTACATCAAAAGAAGACAGGGAGTGATGCACACATTTTATATATATACAAAAAGCAAAACAAAACAAAATAACAAACAAAATAAAGACTTATCATGCTAATCAGGTTCTGGATCAGTACCAAGCCATCCCCATTATAGAGGTTGAGGAATTTGGTGGCATTTCTCCATTAAGAACCAAACAGAGCAGAAACCCTGATAATTAAGGTGATAATTAAGGTTGAAGTCTTCCATTGCCAGGATAGCCTTCTGAGCTTGGCACAAATTGGAGGACTCCCTTTACTATCAGGGATTTTCCTTCTTTGAACTTGCGTTGGGAGCTCAAAAGTTCCATACCTTCTACCTACTGAATGTCATGAGGCTTTGATTAGATTACATGATCATCAGCTTCCTTTATCCTGGTACGAACCTGATCAGTAAGCACCTGAGATTTCTGGAATGCCTCCCCATGAAAATGACGCATTCCCATTAAACTCTAGTCAGTGATTTACATTCACCCTGAAAATGCCTTCCCATTCTTCAAGGTTCATATATAGCTTTTTTTTACCCTGAATAAAGTGTATATGCATAAGTGTCCACTGAAGAACATCAGAGAAGTCCTTCATCTAAAAGAGGTGTGACACTAAAATCCTTGGCGAAGGCCTTCCCCTTTCCCCCAGCCCTTACTCCCAGCAAGACTGGAATCCTATAGACCCCAGACATTCTGAACTTTGCTTCATCTTTCCAGCCTGGTGTACAGTGGCACCTGGATACCCTGAGGGAGAAAGCAGAACCCTGAAGAACATGTGTGTTGACATCATGTAATATTAAAAATGTGTAGTAAAAGGTACTCATGGGGCACAGCCAACAGAGGTGATCTGCATGATGTACCCTGAACCCCATCTTTCAGGCCATGGCTTTGCCTGCCTTTCCAAGAAGACCTGTTGGGCCCCGGGTACACTTATGTGACACTATCCGAGCCAATCCACTCCCTGACGAGATCCACCCCCCAAACCCCCCCCCCCCCCCCCCCACACACCCAGCAGCAGCGAACAGAATTCTATCCCCTGAGATCTATCATCAGGCCCAGAGCTCTTCCTGCCTTCCTGAGAATTCCTCCGGAACATTCAGTCCACCAGGGACACAGCCAGAAGAGGTGAGCAGTGCTCAGTTCCCTGAGATCCATTGTTAGGCCCTGGTTCTGCCTGCCTCCTGGAAGAGTCCTGTTGACATCAGGAACATCCGGCCAACACCAGGGACAACCAGAAGGCTCAAGACTGGCATAAGAACACAATCAACAACAGCCAGGGCAGTAAGGGACCACCAGAGTCCAGCTATCCTACTACTGAATGTCCTGAGTGTCCTAGCACAAAGCATAAGATGTCCTTAAATTTAATCTTAAAATGATGATATAGGTCTTTAAAAAGTAAGTGAATAATTCCCTTAAAGGGTACAGGAAAATACAATTGAGAATTTGTAAGACTGTTCAAGACCTGAAAATTAGAAATAGAAGCAATAAAGAAAACATAAACAGTGGAAATCCTGAAGATGGAAATCCTAGGGAAGAAACAGGAACTACAGAAGCAATCATCACCAAAGAATACAAGAGATGGAAGAGGAAATCTCAGGCATAGAAGATAGGACTGAAAAAAAAAAGTCAATATATTGCTTAAAGAAAATGTTAAATTTAAAAGGTTCCAGATGCAAAACATTCAAGAAATGTGGAGCACCACGAAAGTACCAAATTTAAGAATAGTAGGGTAGAAAAAGAGTTTTATTTCTTCTACTTTGATTCTATTTCTTCTTCATTCTATCTTTTTTCTTTTACTTTCAAAATCATAAAATAATTATATCCTCTTTCCTTCCCTTTCCTCCCTCTGAGTTCTCCTATAAGCCTACCCTTGCACTTATTCAAACCCATGCCTTCTGTTTTCATTAATTGATATTAATGGGAAAGATGATTTCATCCTCGCTTAGCATTCCTTATTTGCTGTAATTCTTTGTGTAGGTTTGAGGCCTCATGGGCTTTTCTCCTTCCACTTTGGAATCCCTGTTGTTATCCTTGTTTGGCTCATGTTTAGGCAGTCATGTTGCTGAGACATCATGACTGTAGCTTCTGATGTTACTAGGAGACACACTCTCACAGCACACTCCCGGATACTCTGGCTCTTACACCCTTTTAGCCTCCTCTTCTACAATGTTTCTTGAGCCTTAGCCCTGGTTGTGTTTTGTAGATGTGTTGGCTGGTCACCACAGCTGCATTTTGATTGATTGTGGTTTTCTGTAGTGGTCTCTGTCTATTGCAAATAGAAGTTCATGAGTGATGGAGAGTATACTTACTGTGGATATGCTGGCAAATGTTTAGAGTTTAGTTGGGTGTTCTGCTCATTTAATAAAGTGGTAGTTGTAGGTTCTTCAAGAACCATGACTTCATTTGCATTGGGTATTTAGCTAGGTTTCCAGTATTAAGCATGGTTTCCTTGTTGTTGGACATTTCTTAGTCCAATTAGAGAAATATTAAGTACTATCAAGATACACATGCTCCTAATGCATCCTTGTTACCTTATTGTACCATGTTGGTCATTGTTGTGATTCATAGACATCATTCCTAGGTAGGATTATTGCTTGCTTCCCTCCTTTTGAAGCTTCTGGAATCATGAAATCTAGTTCCCAGGGATGAAACTTTCAGGTCAGTTCTAGCTCAGGTATGATGTCTTCAGTGATAGGTACTTATCTTCTACCTCTTGGGTACAAGCAAGGGCAACAACAATAGCCTACAATGTTTTACAAACTTTTTTGGGAAAACTTTAGAAAACTGAGTAATAAGTCAAATGAAGGTTTCTGCTACCTGATGTTGAGGTTTTTGTTAGATAGTCTTTGGATTTTGGAGAGAGTATTAAAATCTCAGATGGAAAATATTCATTTAAACTCTACAACCATAGTTACACACAGGCTGAACAAGTTTGCAACTTATCAATAGTGAATGAGAATTCCCTTTGTTTCACACTCCCTCCAGAACTTATAGTCAGTTGCTTTATCCTAAACCAAACTTACCAGGAAAATCAGTTACACTTAAATGTTCAGAAGGATCTCAGTGAAATACATTTTTACTATAATTAATTTGTAATGCTTTTGTTTTTGAAAGAAAGAAAAACTGAGAATCAATTGTTATAATAGGCTCCCTGGCAGTGACTTCTTAATTTTGGCATTCTGCCTGGGGACTGGTTATTCTACTGGGATTCTTTTAGTAGCATTGAGGGAATTTCATTGTTAACATCACAAGTAGCATTTAAGATGTGAAAAATATATCTTTCTATCCCAACTTCTCTTAAGAAGGATTAACTTGAAGAGAACAATTGTTTGCTACCTTTGTCCTCCATCTTAAGAGTTCTTCATGATGATTTAATTTTCACTGCATCCACATCTGTGCATCTCTGTACTGGGATTAGGTGAGGATATAGTATTTTACTTGAATATAATTTTTTTAAAAAGTAGAATCTTTTAATACTATTTTTTTCATAAAAGTCCTAACATGCAAGGAATATATCTGTTGAGAAGATTTATCTTCAAAATGCAGTAAAAAACATACAGATTTGAAAAGAAATGAAATATCTTGTCTGATCCTGTTAGTCCTTATGGAAACACACTTAGGTACTTATAGACCAGAAAGTGGAGCTCAGTCATGTGGCTGCATGGAGACCTCTATGCTGCTTATTGACATCAGTGAAAAAGCACAGGCTTCTGGATTGCAGAGAGTATGCTTCTTGGTGAGTCTAACACTGTGGAGAAGAATTTAAGACACAATTTATTAATTGGAGAAAACACATAACCCAGTAATTCAGAGATATAATTGAGTATCAAAATTTTTGAAATTAAAAAAAGACTTATGTTAGAAGATGCTATAGAGACAATATACTGGATATTTAATTAATTAATAATTCAATATATTCTGATAGTAATATAACATTTTCCAGTATTATTTAACATAACTGTGGTGCATAATGCATTAAATAATTTTGATTCTTACTGGTGCATAAAATAAAGGTATATATGCAACTTAGAGTTACTATAATATACTGTAAGACCTTATTGATGTCTTTAGGTATTCCTCAATATTTCTCATTAAAACATATCGTTAAAATTTTTGTATTTGAACATCATTCTAAAAATCTTTGTATGCTATATGTATTTGTAAAAAAATAGAAACATTCTATATTCATGTGTTTATTGAAGATCATGTAACAGAGAAGATGTGATATTAGCATTCATTCTATATTGTTTGAAACTTGATAATGTTTTCTTCATATAAATCTCTTTTTGGTAAACAACTAGATGAGATGTTATGGAGATGAACAGAAGCCAGGTGACTGAGTTTGTTCTCAGAGGAATAACAGATCGTACAGAGCTGCAAGTCCCTCTGTTTCTTGTGTTCTTCTTCATCTATGTCACCACCATGGTGGGAAACCTTGGTTTAACCTTTCTCATCTGGAAGGATCCTCATCTTCACACTCCCATGTATTATTTCCTTGGAAGTTTAGCCTTTGCTGATGCCTGTACTTCATCCTCTGTGACTCCTAGGATGCTTGTTAATATCTTAGACAATGGTAAGAAGATTTCCCTCTTTGAATGCATGGCCCAATACTATATTTTTGGATCCAGTGCAACCACAGAATGTTTCCTTCTGGTAGCTATGGCCTATGACCGCTATGTAGCCATATGCAACCCTCTGCTCTATCTTGTAGTGATGTCCAATAGAGTATGTACTTGCCTGATAAGTGGTTCATATATAATTGGTTTTCTGCATCCACTTATTCATGTAGGCTTGTTATTTAGATTAACCTTCTGCAAGTCCAATATAATAGATCATTTTTACTGTGAGATCTTGCCACTCTATACAATTTCTTGCACTGACCCATCGATTAATGCATTCGTGGTCTTCATTTTTTCTGCTGTAATACAAGCTATTACCTTCATGAGTATTGCAGTCTCCTATGCCTTTGTCCTCTTTTCCATCCTGAAAACAAAGTCTGAGAGGGGCAGAAGAAAAGCCTTCTCCACCTGCAGTGCCCATCTGCTCTCTGTCTCTTTGTTCTATGGAACTCTCTTCTTCATGTATGTGAGCCCTGGGTCTGGACCAAGTAAATATAAGAATAAAATGTATTCTCTGTTTTACACCATTGTGATTCCTCTACTCAACCCATTCATTTACAGCTTAAGAAACAAGGAAGTTTTAGGTGCTCTGAGAAAAATCATAAAGTCATAAGTTTTTTTTTTCAGAAAAATTTCGGTGTTCATTTATTAAATATATCAAAATTTCTGATCTTGAGTTATCAAATGTAGGAAGCTGTTATATTGCTAAGTGATGAAGTATAATCTTTAGTTTATATAATTTTCATAGACAGATTTTTAAATCATAAATGTACACTTTAAAGGCAGTTTTCAATTATTTGGTATTCTGAATCCATAATGATATATTAAAATTACATTAGCAAATTAAATTCCTATAACATAATCAAATTCTGGTCTTTACAGATAAATTACACATCTAATATGTAATTTTTAATATTGCATTGAATATTTATTCTCTAAAGTAATTCTACATGTCTGCTTTTAGTTCTGGAAAGTCTGGTTGTGTAATTACACATTTAAATGGAACCGATGGCAATTATGGGGATACCTGCACAAATTCAACTAATAATGCTCCTGAGTATATACCCAATAAGATAAAAGAATTCTTTGCATAATACAATATAAAACATGGTGCTGGTATACCACACAATGCTACAGGACAAGTAGTTATAGAAAGACCAATCATACTTTAAAAGTGATGCTTATTAAGCAAAAGGGAAGTGTAAAAACCCCAAGGACAGACTAAATAATGCTTTGTTACCTCGAAATTTTCTTAATGTTGGTGGAAAAGGAACAACAGCAGCTGAGAGACACTGGATTATCAAAAACAAAACAATAAAAACAAAACAAAACAAACAAAACCAAAAACCCAAAAACAAGGAACCAGGCCCACCGATATAGAATAAGGGTTTGTTGATATTAGAATGGAAATCTCCTTAGTTTTAAGATGGAAATGTGGTTGTGCTTATGTATCTACAGGAAATGAAAACTTATAAAGAGTAGATCTGACTAGGGAAACCCTTTCATCAACTGAGACATGAATGTCTTCATAAAGCCAATAGCCCAAGTAATTCACTCCCCTAGATTGTCTCAGTTACTAATTTCTCCAAAATATGCATGCAGATCAACTCCAAAAGGGCTAACCCAAATGATTGATCACAGAAGACTGGACAACACATAGATTGGACAGAAAACTGGACAACACATTAACTAGACAGACAACACAAAGACTGGACAACATAAAGACTGGACAATGAATGCTGTAGCTACCTTTTTCAGATGTTTTTTTCTCCTTGGTCCCCAAATAGGAATTCTTTGCTCCAGTTTGGCAGGAAGCAATTATAAGAAGATATGTCCCAGTCCCTTAAGTTGGAAGGTTTGGTTGTTTGGTGTGTTATAGTTTTTATCTAAGGTAGTAGGTTGTTATTGGTTATGATCAAGAATTGGTAGAAATGTAAGGTTGTTTTGCTTGAATTATTATATACTGATAGAAATTTGAGATTGTTTTATTTAATTATTGTGTATTGATAGAAATTTAAGTTTGATTTGTTGAATTATTGTTATTGATAAAAATTTAAGGTTGTTTCACTTGAATTATTGTCTATTGGTAGAAATTTAAGATTATTTTGTTTGATTATATTGTACATAAGATGTTTATTTAAAATGTGATGTAAAGTTCTAGCTTCATAGTTCTTATAAATATTTCTGTTCTATGTAGATTAGTGATGTTAGAGAAATGGCCATTTTTTAACAGAAAGGGGGATATTAAGTGTGAATTTCTGGTTCTTTGGAGACTCAGGTGTATAATATGATTTTTGGGTGGGGAAGCTGTCTTATGAGGGGATGCCTTGCTGAAGCAGACATGTGAGAGGATGTTTTGTTGAAAAGACGTATGCTGTTTTGTTGGAGGCTGTCTTGTAAAAGAGCAGGTGATGTTTTGCTAACATTTGAGAGGTACATGATGTTTACAAAGAATATAAATATAGCCCCACAGATAATATGAGAGGATGCTCTTGCATTGGTTCACCTTGCAATACTGATTTTCACTGACAGTTTCCTTGCCTTGGATGGCCTTGCAGTGCCTCGCTGGTCTTCACTGGTCTTTGCTGATCTTCACTTGTGACTTTGTAGAGAAAAGTGCACCAAATACCTTCTGAAGGTATTGTGGCTGCTGCTTGCCACTTCTTTGGACTTGCAGAGCCTTGCAGTTTTTTCCTGTATATAGCTTCTGCTGCTGATTCGTGTATGGTGACACTGTTGAACTGGACTGCTGATATCCTGACGGTGAAGATTGGAATTGTCCCTAAAGAACTATATCTAAACAGGTCCACATGTCCCTTATCCTATTAACCATTTTTCTCCCCTACCTTTTGTCAGTGGGTGATAAGGGAGGTTGAAGCATTTAAGAACCTGTATTAAAAGTAGGTTTTGAGAAATCTAAGCCTACCTACAGTTCATTGGTGGTGTGGATGTTGGGGTGGGTGAATTCAAAGCCCTTGATCTGAGCCTAGGAGGCTCAGCTTGATCAGCTCACCAGCTCTCCTGAACCCATACCAACCTTGTTCAGCTCTCCAATGCTGCTGGTGCTAGCTTCTCCAATGTTTCAGCCAGGAAGGGGCATAGCCACCTCTCCATCTTTAATATCCTGGAGGCAGATCACCCATACCCATGCCAGCAGAGCCATTGTGCTGCCCAGGGGAGTTGCAGGGCCTTCTTTCCTAAGTACTGCTATAAACAATGCATGGGGAAAGCTCTTCCTCTCTGCTATCCTTGGAGGTGGCACATCTGCAACCCCAACAACTAGGGTGAAGTCCATTTTCTTGTCCAGGTGAGGTGTAGGGCTCACTCTCTTGAGTATTGCAGCCAGTAAGAGAGAGGATCACATCTCCCACACTCATGATCCCAGGGCCAGCTAGCTCCTCTGCCTGCTACAGGTGGTGAAGGTAGTGGAAGATAGGAGAGGGTGATGAGGGGAAAACTTTCTCTTCCTCTTTCAATGTACTACACATGAGACAAGTTGCAGGGCCAGCTTCTTTTTTCAAAACCTCAGGTGCTCACTCCCTGAGCCTGTCACTGGTTACCCTGCCACCACGGTCAGCTCTACTTTACTGCCTCGGAGAGGTGAAGGGCCTGACCTTCTGAGTGTTATTGCTGCCAGTGAGGGCAAGACCTGCTCTCCCTAGTACAACAGCTGACAAAAAGGCCTGGCCAGTTCTCCTCCTCTCTTGCCTTCAGAACCAGCTCTCCCATAATGTCCAGGTGAGGGCTGGGGCCAGTTCTGCATAGTCATCAGTTATCAACATGGCTCTGGGTGGAAGCCCAGACCAGGGACATTTGCCTGGCCTTTGGTGATATTAGGACCCCATTGCTGCAGGGCCACAGTGGCAGTGCAGGCCAGGGCCTCACCATGGCCATAGTTGACATTATCATCTACTCACATCAGGCTATTCCTCACTACCCTCAGGTCTTCAGTTCTGCCTTTCTTCATTGCGCGTTCATCCTTCTGCTTCTTTTAATTTTCCACTTTTCCACCACTTACATACACCTCTTAGAAGTGCTTCGCATCTCTGGGTGTCTGGGGTTGTCTCAGGACTGGTCTCAAGAGTGCTATGCCCCATTCATGCAGTGTGGCATCAGACAAGGACATCTTGGATGTGCTCTTCTAGCAACGGCCTGCTTGGCACCGAACTTGTGGCCATCTGGGGTTGTCTCAACTAGAGCTTCCTCCCCACATGGGCGACTGTGGCACCAGATGGGAGTCATCTAATCCCAGGTTTGCTTGTCCCTGATCCTGACTTTTTACATGGATACTGGGGACTTAAATTCTGGCCCACATGCTTGCACAGCAAACCATCTTACTCACTATCTTTCCAGACCTAAAGTAACTAATTATGTGAGGTTTAATGAGACTTTTGGAAATGTCTGTTTCTGTTACATATTCCCAAAACTTTCCCAGATATTGCTCACCTCTGTACCTACCCAACTTTATGTTTTTTTTTCCCTCACAAACAACAGGAAAGCAACAACAAAGAAAGCACTCAAAATATATAATTTAGAAAGAATTCTTTAAGTAGGAATAATTGTTCTGATCATAATAGTTTTTACTGCTGAGGCAATAACATTCTGACCAGGGAAAATTTTAACCCTGTAGAAAACATACGTGTTTAACAATAAGACATATTTTTACTCAGGTTCAGGTGGCACTTAGATAAATTCTAGTCCAGTCTCTCTGGGCTGGTGTCCTAAGCGGACTTTGGGCACAAGCTCTGCAGCCAGTCCCATAACACCCTGAGGAAGCTCCACTCTCAGGTGCTCCAAAACTCTCAGGATCAGAGGTGAGGAGGACCCAACATCTGTCCCAACACCAGGAGTAACTGGGACCTGTGGGACCAGGCACAGTAGAGTCGCTCAGGTTCCTTCCAGTCTCTCTGGGCTGGTGTCCTGAGCGGGCCTTGGGCACAGGCTCCACAGCCAGTCCCACAATACACAGGAAGCTGCAGCACTCCCAGGTGCTCTAACAAGCCCAGGGTCACAGGATCCCAGAATCACAGGGTCACAGAGACTGCCTGACTCTGAGAAGTTCTGATACAACCAGGATCACAGGAAGGACTAACTCCACTCAGAATTAGCAAGGGCAGGTAGCACTAGAGATAACCAGATGGCAGGGGTGAGGGGGCAAGCATAAGAAAATAAACAACACAAACCAAGGTTACTTGGCATCATCAGAACTCAATTCTCCCACCATAGCAAGTCCTGGGCACACCATCACACCGGAAACGCAAGATTCAGATCTAAAAATCACTTATCATGATGATGATACAGGACCTTAAGAAAGACATAAATAGCACCCTCAAAGAAATACAGGAGAACACAGGTAAAGAGCTAGAAGCCCTTAAAAAGGAAATACAAAAATCCCTTAAAGAACTACAGGAAAACACTATCAAACAGGTGAAGGAAATGAGCAAAACCATCCAGAATTTAAAAATGGAAATAGAAACAATAAAGAAATCAGAAAGAGAGACAACCCTGGAGATACAAAACCTAGGAAAGATAAATTCTAGCCATCGAGTTTCAAATAATCCATGCCATAGGTGGATAGAGCATGAAAAAAATCTCTGTTCTCCAAGCTAGTCTGCTAGTTTATTGTTTTCTATTAAAATAAATCTAAAACCTTAATTTTGTAAGTATGATGTCATAATTAATTTTTATCTTAGTGTACATAACTTTGACTTAAGAAAATTTTATTAGCCTTTATCTTAGTGAAGTTAATCATATATTCACCGTCATTACATTTTATTTTTCATGCATTGGACAATGAAGTTAAGCATCCTACTTTCTTCTTTTTTTTAAATTGGATATTTTCTTTATTTGCATTTCAAATGATTTCTCCTTTCCTGGTTACTCCTCCAAAAAAATATCAAAAACAAAGAGAAAAGACTAACCCTCCTTTCTCCACTCTCCCCCTGCTCACCAACCCACCTTCTCCCACTACCTGGCCCTGGCATTCCCCTACACTGGGGCATAAACCTTCACAGGACCAAGGGCCTCTCCTCCCACTGATGACCACTAGGCCATCCTCTGCTATATATATGCTGCCGAAGCCATGATTCCCACCATGTGTGCTCTTTGGCTGATGGTTTAGTCCCTGGGAGCTCTGAGGGTACTAGTTAGTTCATATTGTTGTTCACCCTAAGGGGCTACAAACCCTTCAGCTCCTTGGGATCCTTTCTCGAGCTCCTTCATTAGGGATCCTATGTTCAGCCCAATGGATGATTGTGAGCCTCTACTTCTGCATTAGTCAGGCACTGTCAGGGCCTCTCAGGAAACAGCTATATTAGGCTCCTGTCAGCCAGCAATTGCTGACATCCACAATAGCATCTGGGTTTGATGATTGAGTATGAAAGGATTCCCAGGTGGAGAACTCTCTGGATTGTCCTTCTTTCAGTCTCTGCTTCTCCATAGTTTGTCTCTGTGACTCCTTCCATGGATATTTTGAACCTCCTTCTAAGAAGGAACGAAGCATCTACACTTTGGTCTTTTTGTTGTGTTTCTTGTGGCTTGTGGATTGTATTTTGGGTATTCTGAACTTCTGGGCTAATATCCACTTATTAGAGAGTGCATACCATGTGTGTTCTTTTGTGATTAGGTTACCTTACTTAGGATGATATTCTTCAGATCCATCCATTTCCCTAAGAATTTCATAAATTCATTATTTTTAATAGCTGAGTAGTACTCCATTGTGTAGATGTATCACATTTTCTGTATCCATTCCTCTGTTGAGGGACATCTGAGTTGTTTACAGTTTCTGGCTCTTATAAATAAGGCTGCTATGAACATGGTGGAGCATGTGTCTTTATTACATGTTGGAGCATCTTCTGGGTATATGCCCAGGAGTGGTACAGCTGGGTCCTCTGGAAGTACTATGTCCAGTTTCCTGAGGAACCACCAAACTGATTTCCAGAGTGGTTGTACCAGCTTGCAATTACACCAGCAATGAAGGAATGTTCCTCTTTTTCCACAACCTTGCCAGCATCTGCTGTCACCTGAGTTTTTGATCTTAGAGATTCTGACTGGTATGAGGCGGAATCTCAGAGTTGTTTTGATTTGCATTTCACTGATGACTAAGGATGTTGAACTTTCCTTTAGGTGCTTCTCAGCCATTCGGTATTCCTCAGCTGAGAATTCATTGTATAGCTCTGTGCCCCATTTTTTAATAGGGTTATTTGATTCTCTGGAGTCTAACTTCTTGAGTTCTTTGTATATATTGGATATTAGCCCTCTATCAGATATATGATTGGTAAAAATCTTTTCCCAATCTGTTGGTTGCCATTTTGTCCTATTAACCATGTCCTTTGCCTTACAGAAATTTTGTAGTTTTATGAGGTCTCATTTGTCAATTCTTCATCTTAGAGCATAAGCTCTTGGTGTTCTGTTCAGAAAAATTTCCCCTGTGCCTATGTGCTCCAGGCTCTTCCCCACTTTTGTTTCTATTAGTTTCCATTAGTTTCAGTGTATCTGGTTTTATGTGGAGGTCCTTGATCCACTTGGAATTGAGCTTTGTTCAAGGAGATAGGAATGGATTTATTTGCATTCTTCCACATGCTAACTGTCAATTGAGCCAGCAACATTTGTTGAAAATGCTGCCATTTTCCCACTGGATGGTTTTTGCTACTTTGTCAAAGATCAAGTGACCATAGGTATGTGGATTCATTTCTAGGTCTTCAATTCTATTCCATTGATCCACTTGCCTGTCACTGTACCAATGCTATGAAGTTTTTAATCACAATTGCTCTGTAGTACAGCTTAAGGTCTGTGATGGTGATTCCATCAGAGCTTCCTTTATCATTGAGAATAGTTTTGGCTATCCTGGTTTTTTTTTGTTGGTTGTTTGTTTGTTATTCCAGATGAATTTGCAAATTGCTCTTTCTAGGTCTGTGAAGAATTGAGTTGGAGTTCTGATGGGTTTCTTAGTCAGGGTTTCTATTCCTGCACAAATATCATGACCAAGAAGCAAGTTGGGGAGGAAAGAGTTTATTCAGCTTACACTTCCTCATTGTTGTTGATCACCAAAGGAAGTCAGGACTGGAACTCAAGCAGGTTAGGAAGCGGGAGCTGATACAGAGTGATGTTCTTTACTGGCTTGCTTCTCCTGGCTTGCTCAGCCTGCTCTCTTATAGAACCCAAGACTTCCAGCCCAGGGATGGCACCACCCACAAAGGGCCCTACCCCTTTGATTACTAATTGAGAAAATGCTTCACAGTTGGATCTCATGGAGGCACTTCCCCAACTGAAACTCCCTTCTCTTTGATAACTCCAGCCTGTGTCAAGTTAACACAAAACCAGCCAGTACAATGGGGATTGCATTGAATCTGTAGTTGCTTTCTGTAAGATGGCCATTCTCACTATATTAATCCTGCCAATCCACGAGCATGGGAGATCTTTCCATCTTCTGATATCTTCTTTGATTTCCTTCTTCAGAGACTTGAAGTTTTTGTCAAACAGATCTTTTACTTACTTAGTTGGAGTCACACCAAGGGATTTTATGTTATTTGTGACTATTGTGAAGGGTGTTGTTTCTCCAATTTTTTTCTCAGCCAGTTTATCCTTTGTGGAAAGGAAAGCCACTGATTTGCTTGAGTTAATTTTATATCCATCTAGTTGGCTGAAGTTGTTTATCAGGTTTAGGAGCTCTCTGGTGGAATTTTTGGATTCACTTAAGTATACTATCATATCATCTGCAAATAGAGATAATTTGACTACTTCCTTTCCAATTCCTATCCCTTTGATCTCCTTTTGTTGTCTAATTGCTCTGGCTAGGACATCAAGTACAATATTGAATAGTTAGGGAGAGAGTGGGCAGCCTTGTGTAGTACCTGATTTTAGTGGGATTGCTTCAACTTTCTCTCCATTTAGTTTGATGTTGGCTACTGGTTTTCTGTATATGGCTTTTACTATGTTTAGGTATGGGCCTTGAATTCCTGATCTTACCAAGACTTATCATGAAGGAATGTTGGATTTTGTCAAATGCTTTCTCAGCATCTAATGAACTGATCTTATGGGTTTTTTTCCTTTGAGTTTGTTTATATAGTGAATTATGTTGATGGATTTCCATATATTGAACCATCCCTGCATCCCTGGGATGAAGGCTACTTGATCATGATGGATGATCTTTTTGATGTGTTTTTGGATTCGATTTGAAAGAATTTTATTGAGTATTTTTGCATTGATATTTATAAGGTAAATTGGTCTGAAGTTTTCTTTCTTTGTTAGGTCTTTTTGTGGTTTAGGTATAAGAGTAGTTGTGCCTTAATAGAACAAATTGTGTAGAGAACTTTCTGTTTCTATTTTGTGGAATAGTTTGAGGTGTATCGGTATTAGGTCTTCTTAGAAGGTCTGATAAAACTCTGCACTAAACCCATCTGGTCCTGGGCTTTTTTTGGTTGGGAGACTATAAATGACTGTTTCTATTTCATTAGCAGATATGGGACTGTTTAGATAGTTGATCTGATCTTGATTTAATTTTGGTACGTGTATCTGTCTAGAAAATTGTTCATTTCATCTAGGTTTTCAGTTTTGTTGAGTACAGGGTTTTGTAGGAGGCTCTCATGATTTTTTGGGTTTCCTCAGTGTCTGTTGTTATGTCTTCCCTTTCATTACTGATCTTCTTAATTAGGATATGCCTCTGTGCCCTCTAGTTAGTCTGGCTAAGGGTTTTTCTATTTTGTTGATTTTCTCAAAGAACCAGTTCCTGGTTTGGTTGTTTCTTTGTATAGTTCTTTTTGTTTCTATTTGGTTGATTTCAGCCCCGAGTTTGATTATTTCCTGCCTTTGACTCTTCTTGGGCGAATTTGCTTCTTTTTGTTCTAGAGCTTTCAGATGTGTTGTCAAATTGCTGGTATATGCTCTCTCCAGTTTCTTTTTGGAGGCACTTAAAACTATGAGTTTTCCTCTTAGGACTGCTTTCATTGTTCCCATAAATTTGGGTATGTTGGGGCTTCATTTTCATTAAACTCTAGAAAGTCTTTAATTTCTTTATTTCTTCCTTGACCAAGTTATCATTGAGTAGAGCGTTGTTGAGCTTCCACATGTGTTTGGGCATTCTATTGTTTATGGTGTTATTGAGGAGCAGCCTTAGTCCATGGTGATCTGATAGGATGCAAGGAATTATTTCAATCTTCTTGTATCTGTTGGGGCCTGATTTGTGACCAATTATATAGTCAATTTTGGAGAAGGTACCATGAGGTGCTGAGAAGAAGGTGTATCCTATTGTTTTAGGATAAAATGTTCTATAGATATCTGTTAAATCCATCTGTTTCATAACTTACGTTAGTCTCACTGTATCTTTTTTTTAGTTTCTGTTTCCATGATCTGTCCATTGCAGAGAGTGGGGTGTTGAAATCAGGATACAGACTTCACTTTCCTAGAGCTACTGCTGGGTCTAGACACACTTTACCTTGTTACCAGTCTCCAAAATAAATAGAAAGAAAGAGACAATATGATTTCAATGTAACTTTTTACTATTCTTCTATTTAAAGGAGCTCACTTTATAATACCTGATGTCAGTAATCAATCCAAGAGACATCCATCCAACAAAGATACACGGAGGAATCAGTAACTAAAACTTCAGGAACCCTAAGACCCAACTAGAAGACAGCCTTCTGAGTTAAAGGTCAGCCTGGGACAGATTGAATTTAGGTCCAGGTATGGTTAGAATAGTGATCTCACTTCCAGATTCCAGTCAGTTCGTTAGCTTATTGTCCGTATTTATAAAGGTAGGCAGATTCCCAAGTTTAGCTTAGGTCCAGGTATGGTGAGAGTGGTAATCTCAGGATAGGACCCCACCCAGCTAAATTTATTGTTTATGCCTATAAATTCAGGCAGATCTCTGAGTTCATTTGATATATTAAAAAACAAAGTGTACTCACTGTCTTTTTCTGGGAAATAAAGGGCTAAGATCATAAAATGCTGATTCATGGGATAATCAAAAGGGAATGTAGGGTAAATGATTAAATTTTTATGCAAGTAAGACTGGATTTTGGTTTGCAAGAGATTAGCTGTCTGGAAAACTATTGCAGCTTTCTTTTTGGAATTTATCTGGTAAGTTCTCTGACTTTGGATGGAAAACCCAATAACTTTTTTTCTAGCAGGTTTTCTGAATTTGGTCAGGAAACCCATGAGCCATACCTGGAACGGTAGAAAAGCAGACTGAGAAGAAATAAGGGCTCTTCAGCCTCAGCACTGGCTGGCATCATGTTGCAATATTGTCTTATTGTCTTTTTCTTTTCAATCTTCACTTTCTCCCTCAAGACCCTTTTGACTGACTTTTGTTACCCTTTTGGCTTTGTCACCCTCCAAAATTTTACCAGATACCTTCAACAGCTGATAAACATTTTGAGTAAAGTAGGTGTATAAAAAATTAACTCAAAGAAATCAGTAGTATTCCTTTATACAAATGATAAATGGGTTGAGAAATAAATTCAAGAAACAATATCCCTCACAAATAATATAAAATATCTTGGTGAAACTGTAACCAAGCAAGTGAAAGATCTGTATGACAAGAACTTCAAGTCCCTAGAGAATGAAATTGAAAAAGATCTCAGAATACGGAAAGACCTTCCAAACTCATATATTGGTAGGATTAACATAGTGAAAATGGCCATCTTACTGAAAGCAATCTACAGATTCAATGTAACTCCCATCAAAATTCCAACACAATTCTTCATTGGCATAGAAAGAACAATTCACAAATTCATTTGAGAAAACAAACAAAGAAACAAATAAAAAAACAGTATAGCCAAAACAACTCAGAGCAATAAAAAAAGAATGTCTGGAGGAATCGCCATCTGTGACCTCAAGCTGTACTACAGAGTAATATTGATAAGAACCACATGATATTGTTACAGACACACAGGTTGATCAATGGAATAGAATTGAAGACCCAGAAATAAACCCACACATCTATGGACATTGAATCTTTGATAAAGAAGCCAAAGCCATACGGTGGTGGAAAAGGTATTTTCAAAATATGGTACTGGTCTAACTCTCGGTCTATATGTAGAAGAATGCAAATTAATCCATATTTATCACCATACACAAAGCTGAAGTCTAACTGGATCAAAACTCTCAACATAAAACCAGAAAAACCGAATCTAATAAAAGAGAAAGTTTGAAATAGTCTTGAACACATTGGCACAGGGAAAAATTTCTGGAACAGGATACTAAGGGCTCAGACTGTAAGATCAACAACTGATAAAGGAGACCTCTTGAAACTGAAAATCTTCTGTAATATAAACGACACTATGAACAGGATAAAAGGACAACCTACAGATTGGGAAAAGATTTTCATTAACCCTACATCTGATAGAGGGTTATTATCCAAAATAGGTAAAGAACTGAGGAGTACAGAACTAAACAGACAATTCTCAATAAAGGAAACTGAGGAAGCACTTAAATAAAATTCAACACCCTTAGTCATGAGGGAAATGCAAATCAAAATGACCCTGAGATTTGATCAAGCAGAATAGCTAAGATCAAAAACTCAAGTGACAGTACATGCTGCCAAGATTATAGAGAAAGGGGAATACTTCTGCATAGCTGGTGTGATTGCAAACTGGCAAAACCACTCTGGAAATCAATCTGGCATTTCCTCAGAAAATTGTAAATAGTTCTACCTGAAGTCTCAGCTATACTGCTCCTGAGCATATACACAAAAGATGCTCTACAATATCATAAGGACACATGCTCCACTATGTTTATAGCAGCCTTATTCATAATAGCCAGAACTGCAATTAACTCAGATGTCCCTCAAATGAAAACTGTATACAGAAAATGTGGTTCTTTTAAACAATGAAATTATATTCCACTATTAAAAACAAGGGCATCATGAATTTCACAGGCAAATGGATAGAACTAGAAAACATAATCCCAAGTGAGGTATCCCATACTTAAAAGGACATACATGTTATGTGTTCACCAATAAGTGGCTATTAGCTTAAAAAGCATACAGTACCTATGATACAACCCATAGACCCTAAGAAGTTAAATAAGAAGGAAGGCCCAAGTGAGAATGCTTCAGTCACTCTTGGAAGGGGGAGCAAAATAATCATGGAGGCAAGGGGGGGGGGGGGAATGTGGGTAGAAGATGAGGGGGGAGGAAAGAGGAGTCAGGATCAGGTATGAGGATGAACTAGAGAGAAGCCCAGAGGACCAAAGAAATAATTGAGATATGCAACTACTGGAGGTGGGAGTTGGAGGAACCGCCAGAAAGTCCCAGAGACCTGGTATTGGGGAATCTCCCAGGACTAATTGTGGGTGACATCAGGTGATATTGAACCTTAAGAGACCACCTCCAATGGTTAGACAGGACCCTCAGTAGAAGGTTGTGTACACTAATCCACCTTCAAAATTTTTTACCCCAAATTTTTCCTGTTTAAAAGAAATACAGGGACAAAAATGAAGCAGAGACTGAACAAATGTACACCCGTGACTGGCCCAGCTTTCAATCTGTTCCATGGAATTTGATCTTGCTTAAATTCATGAGTACATAAGTACATCAACCCTCTTGTATATAGAAGACACTGTTTTCTTGTAGTCATCTACCAGTTCTGGCTCTTAAAGCCTTCCCATCTTGTAGATTTCTGAACCTTGAAAGGAGGAATTTGATAGAAAGGAAAAATTTGATAACAGCACTCCATTTTTTTATGAGTGCTCCAAGGTTTCTCATTGTCTGGATGCTCTTCACATATTGGTCTCTGTGTCACTACCATCTATTGCAAGAATCTTCTTAGATGAGTGTTGAGGGATTCACTGTTTTATGGAAATAGCAATGTATCATGAGGAGCAATTTTTCTAAGATCACTTAGCAGAATACCAGTAGTAATTTTCCTCCTAGGGCCCATAGCCTATCTAATCTCAAGTACTTGACATCATCAACAGTATCTGGTGTTAGTTCCATCACATGGTGTGGCTTGTAAATCCAAACAAAATGTGCTTGGTTATTCCCATAGCATTTGTGCCACTAGTTTACCAGTGTATCTCAATCTTGTAGTGAGGTAATAATAGGTCACAGGACTCAAACTTGGTTGAGGCTGAAAATTATTTTCTACACTTATACTATCTTCAGTATCATGAATACTAGTCAGTAGGGTTAAAACTTGTAGTTGGAAAACAGCTCCATTTTTCCATATTCCATAATGGAAACAAGTGGTATCTTTGGCCATAAGGTCTTGAATCAGGTTTTGGAGGGTATCTAATAACATTGGCAATGTTCTGTAATGTTTACCAGGGTGGGGCAGATCCAACAATATGCAACTCATTTCTTCACAGAAACTAAAAAATCCTCTACAGCTTCATACAGAAACACACACACACACACACACACACACACACACACGCACAAGAACACATACACACTAAAAGGCTAGCAGGCTAGTTACAACAATTCTGAATATTAACAGAACTACTGGAGATATCACCCTGGTTTTTTTTTTTTGTTTGTTTGTTTTTTGTTTTATTTTTTTGTTTTGTTTTGTTTTTTTTTTTGTTTTTTTGTTTTTTTTTAGTTTTTTAACTTTTATTGCATTATGAAGAGAAAAGTTACATGATTTCAATTTAACTGAATTTGTTAACATTTAAAACATATTTTAAGTAAATAGAATTAAATCACATTCTTGTTTCATTTTTGTACCCCAACTCCTCCCAGAGACCCCCTTCAATACTTACGATATCTTTTTTGTCATATTCCTTAAAATTTATAAAATATTATAACAATAAAAATAATATTACAAAAGTTGTTTGATATAAAATAACAATCAATTTAACAGTCTTATGTAGATGCTCGTCTACAATAATAGTGAAAATACATTTTCCTCAATATAAATTTTAAATAACTCCAAACATATTAACTGTATATTTCTTTTTTCTGTATATTTCAAAATAGTACATCACTACTAGTATTTTCTTAAATGAACATAAATATAGAAAGTCTTTTTGTTTGTTTGTTTGTTTTGTATTTAGTAGAGTTTAAAATTATGGCTCTTACTGTGGTACAAGCCCAAAATAAGAACAATTTTTATTTTATTTTATTTTTTTAGATATTTTCTTTATTTACATGTAAATTTTCCCTTTCCCAGGTTCCCCTCCAAAAAACAAGAACAAACTTCTTTTGCCTCCCCCCTCCCCATGCCTGCCACCCCACCCTCTCCCACTTATTGGCCCTGGCATTCCCCTACACTGGGGCACAGAACCTTCACAAGGCCGAGGTCCTTTCCTCCTATTGATGATC
>JADRCD010190805.1:0-10667 GCA_019843815.1 Montemys delectorum | reverse complement strand
CATGTGTCCTTATTACATGATGGAGCATCTTGTGGGTATATGCCCAGGAGTATCACCCTGGTTTTTAAGTTCAAGTAGGAAGAAATAGCTTGGCCTTGAAATAAAAATAGACACCATGATCAATTGAATCAATATGAAAATATAAGACACAATTCCACAAACCCAAAGATATCTGGTTCATGATAAAGAAGTTAAAAATGCACACTGGGAAAAAATAGCATCTTAAGCAAATGTTACTGCTCAATCTGGATAACATCATTCATAATGAAAATAGAATCAGTCCTACAATCCTACATAACACTAAACTCCAAATAGATATAGTATCTTACTATAAGATCAGACCTCCAGATTCTGATAGAAGAAAAAAAAGGAGAATATGCTTTACATCATTGCTACAGGATAGAACTTTCTGAACAGAACATTGGTAGCAATGGAACTAAGACCATCAATTAACAAAGGGGACTTTGTCAAGCGGAATACCTCCTTATGAGAATGGGTGCCATCACTTAAAGCACAATTATAGCTTACAGACACAGAAAGGATCTTTTTGAATTATACTTTGAGTAGAAGACTAGTATCTAGAATGTATAAAAAGCTTAAACACTTGGGCACCAAGAAAAGTAACCCAGTTTTAAATCAGAATACCGAACTAAGCAGAGAATTCTCAAAAGATGGTATGCCCTATCTATCATCTTGGCTGAATATTTACTACTGCAATATGGAAATAATCTTGAACACTTTTAAGACTTGATTACTATTTTGACCATGTCACCTTCAATGTCAAGAATGTCACTTTCCAAAACCATTTAATACAAAAATACTCACAGGAGAAACAAAGTGTGGAGCAGAGACTGAAGGAAAGGCCATCCAGAGACTGCCCTACTTGGGGTTGCATCCCATATACAACTTCAAATCTAGATGCTATTTTGGATGCCGGGAAGTGCTTACTGATGGAAGCCTGATATGGCTGTTTCCTGAGTGGCTCTGCCAGAGACTGACAAATACAGAGGGGGAAGCTTGCAGTCAACCATTGGACTGAGCGTGGGGGTCCCTTATGGAGGAGTTGGAGAAGGGAATGAAGGAGCTGAAGGGGTTTACAGTCCCATGGAGGGAGCAACAGTGTCAACAGGCCAGATCCCCAGAGCTCCTGGGGACTGGACCAACAACCAAAGAATACAGATGGAGGGACCCATGGTGCTGTCCACATATGTGGCAGAAGATGGCCTTGTTGGACATCAGTGGGAGGAGAGGCCCTTGGGCCTGAGAGTGTTCGATGCCCCTGTGTAGAGGAATGTCAGGATTCGAAGACAGAAGTGGGTGGATGGGTAGGGGAACACCCTCATAGAGGCAGGGGGAGGGGGAAGGGGATAGGGAGTTTACGAAGGGGAGACCTAGAAAGGGGAAAATATTTGAAATTTAAATAAAGAAAAAAAAATCCAATAAAAAAAGAAAATGAATCTACCATAAAACATCTGAAAATTCAACTGTCCAGTGGTAGCACGTGAAATAGTTTAGACCTTTCACATGCAAGTGAATGGACTATAAAAATCTTAACTAGCTTTTTTTGTTATTATTTTTTCATTTTAATGAAATAATTCATTTATTTACCCTAAAAAAATGGCAAAGTACATTTAGGACCATTTCAGAAATCGATGGAAAGTCTATCATACTTCCAAGCAAAATTTCATTTAATAATTTTCATGAGAGTCAAGTCAGGGACTCAATTTTTAAAACCAAAACTCATCATTCAAATAGAATGGTATCAAAACATAGGGCAATTTGATATTGCTATGAAATGATGATAAGATTTTTTTGTTTTAGTTTTATGTAATAAAACCAATGGGCTTATGTAAAAGAAAAAATACATTGTGTGTACACTAAAAATTACAATTCATAGCCTGTACTCTGAGTCAGGTGCTTGAAATAGAGTTTTATGTTGCTTAAATCAATGGCTTTGCAGTGCAAATTTCACCAGTGTGCTCACTAAAGTTGTACTGAAAACCCAGTGCAACAGGATTAAGTACTGCCACGGCTACTTATTACCTATTTTATTTTGAATGAATTTTAGGGTTGTTATACATTTAGAAAACCAGTACAACCATCAAACATTTTACAGCCCCACATATGAATCAAGACTCACACTGTTAAAAGAGAAAGAGAGAGAGAGAAAGAGAGAGAGAGAGAGACAGAGAAAGAGAGAGAGAAGAGGGACAGAGACAGACAGAGACACAGAAAGAGATTTGATCATTGATGTGGTCATGTCATATTTGATGAACTCAGGAAAAGCACACTATTCTATGCCTTAAAAATATAAAATTGTATATTAGTTTGGCTAAACCTATCACAGTGTGATAGGAAACACAATGAAGTATAATTTCTATGACAAAATTAGTGTCTCTTACTGTAAATAAATATTTATGGTTTTAAAAATCTACAGTGCCCAGTGGAGCCAATTTATAATTCTGTCCAAACCTACAGTGTCCAGTAGACAAACCTCTTCTTTGCCTCCAGTGAACGC
Organism: Montemys delectorum; assembly: GCA_019843815.1. Lineage (NCBI taxonomy): Eukaryota > Metazoa > Chordata > Mammalia > Rodentia > Muridae > Montemys > Montemys delectorum. Next base: position 8,149 of record JADRCD010190805.1, on the reverse strand, counting down.
TGTTGCCCTGGTGGGAATTCTAGTTCTTTAATCCTTCTTCATGAAAAAAATCAGCCAATAATATAAATGTTCTTGCACTGAATGAAAAGTCATATAAACACAGTTTGCTGCACTTAGTCATGAAACTTTCAGACAAATTGTGATGAAGATCATCACTGCACACGGTCCCATTATCTTGTACTAGTGTGCTTTTTTTCCTGCTTTGGAACAACTCAACACTTTATAAGGATCTTTGCATTTTTTTTTTACTTGAAATTGGTAAGAAACAAATAAGTTGTGTAGTATTCTCCATGCTTTCCACAGAAATTTAAGCCATTTTAATTCATAATAATTTTATATAGCTGGTATAAATGATAGTAGCAACTAAAAATTACCTATGTATTTAAAGTCATGACTAAATACAAATGGGCAAAATAACTCTAATTGTTCTCTTTAATATGTTTTAGAAATCTTTTTACCTAACTAAATTTACTTTTAGCTGTGACACTTGTATTTAACAGCTGGGCTTTATTTCCTGACTATAATAACTTTTAAATTCTCCTGAAGCAGGGTGTTAAATCATAATGATTCTCATATAAGCAATTATTCTGACGATTTCAGTAAGAGAGTCATTAGTTCTATTCCATTATATGTCTTTAAAGTTCAGTTACTTAAGTAGAAGATTTAAGTTACATCTTATAAAAATAATAGTTATATTATTACTTATTCATACATAACACATATTTATAAATGTATACAAAGCAGACTTTACAAATAGAATATGTTTCATCATCTAGCATACCTTGATATATATCTAGATATATGTTTATGTACATATTAATAAACACATATTGGACTATGACAAAGATATTTTTGGCTACTCTTTCCTGTATTAATGATTTGTTTCAACTCCACATACCAAGCAATCAGAATTTGCATCTCTTGATGTGCTTTGAACTTTGTGTGGATAGAAACACTATCTCCACAAAATTACCCTAAAATACAAATTATTGGCATGGTGTATATGATCTGTATACAAAATTGATCTGGATCATTTTTATTCTATTACTCAAAATAAGAATAAAATGGAACCTACACAATTATTGGAGAATAATGTGGATATGTGTTCTTAAATCAAACTATTAATATTTGCAGAAAAATATTTTCTATTTGTTTTAACATCAAAAATGTATCATATAAATACAGGAAAAACCCTCATCATATACAGCTGATCATATACATTCAAATACATCAACTACAAAAATTAATGAACTCAAACTTAATGTGTCTGTTTTTAAAATGTATGGAAATATATTTTGATTTTTATAAAAAATTTTTGTAAGATCAATAGTAGTTAATAAACAACAAAGCTAAGACAAACATTGAAAATGAAGCATCAGAAACTTCTTTTTCTATATGTATTTCAAGTGTGCATTTAAATAAACTTTTATTTACTTATTTTTTTAATTTGGAGGACAATAATATATATCATTTCCTTTCTCTTCTTTCTCCAAGTCTCATGTTCTCTCTCCAAATAGTTACATCCATGTATCTCTAAGTATGTATAGATGTATATATATATGCTTGCGTGTATGTCTGTGTATATTACATATATATGTGTGTATTATATATATGTGTATGTATACATTACATATAGTATATATATTTATATCTCTATGCATATATATATGTGTGTATTATATATATGTGTGTGTGTGTGTGTGTGTGTGTGTGTATGTATACTATTAAGGAGAAAGAGGTATTCTAAATTTTCAGTCCTATGTTGCTTCCTCTCTATTCTTCCTCTCCATTTTTTTCTAGATAAATCTTTGTTAAGCACTGCCTGCTTCTCTTCTTCCATTTTATTTCTTTTTATTCATCCAAGTCTCTCATTCCATGTCAGTTGTGGTTTTTCTCTTGTTAGGGGTTTCCTCTTCTCTTTTCTTACTTTTTTATACTTGATGTAAAAGATTTTCCTTAGATGTTCTACAGGTAAGAGATAGGGCCACAAACAAAAGCCAACTCTCCACACACTTTTCAGAACACAGATTATCACTGTGTGGCCCTCTCATCCCCATCATTTTCTGATTTTCTGATTACGTGGAGAAAACTTCTTTCATCAAAAGCCATTAACATTTTCTTTTGTTTTTTGTTTTTATTTTTGTTTTTGTTTTGTTTTTTTGCTTGTTTGTTTGTTTTTCAAGACAGGGTTTCTCTGTATAGCCCTGGCTATCCTGGAACTCACTCTGTAGACCAGGCTGGCCTCAAACTCAGAAATCCACCTGCCTCTGCCTCCCAAGAGCTGGGATTAAAGGCATGTGCCACCACTGCCTAGCTGAAATTTTCTTAATCTCAACACTCAGGAATCTCTTGCCATTTAACCATAAAGATCCTTTATTTTGCCTTCTGATAGCATATTTATCTATTTTATTAACTCCCCTCCCATTAAAACTATATCCCTCAAATATCTGGTTCAGTTCTGGTTTGTATTATTACCATGTCTTTCCTTTGTTTACTTTGAAGTAACATGGACTCTGGAAATCATTGGTTTCAACATAGAAATTATAGGGTATCAGAGTAAGTGGCAGGAATAATATGGTCATAAGAAGAATAGAGCTAGGTAGTCATACCTGGCCACTAGTGATAAACCTTTTCAGTATACTAATACTACTAAATACTCCATTCATGTTCAGTGATAGTGGCCACTAGAGTAGTGTATCTTAGTTGTGAAATCCACTTTGAGAGATCAATTCATAGTTAACAAATCTTATTTTCATTCCACTGAACATCAGGCTCATATGTGGTGTGTCACTGTATAACAGTTGGTTCGCCGGGAGTGGTGGCGCACGCCTTTAATCCCAGCACTTGGGAGGCAGAGGCAAAGGCAGGCAGATTTCTGAGTTTGAGGCCAGCCTGGTCTACAGAGTGAGTTCCAGGACAGCCAGGGCTACACATAGAAACTCTGTCTCGAAAAGCCAAAAACAAAAACAAAAACAAAAACAAAAACAAAAACAAAAAACCAAAAAAAACAAAAACAACGACAAAAAAAACCAGTGGGTTGGTATTACAAGTCCTTTCAAATTTATCTCTTTGTCTTTCTAGTCATCTGTGAGGTCAAGTCACACATATTTCAATAACTGATTTGCATTTAATAGAACCTGGGGAAAATTCATAAAAGTAGGCCATTAGATTCTTGTTTATAAACTCCTAAACCAACTTATGATCTTACAATTTACAGTTTGAATAAGTATTCCTAGACAACTCTGCAGTACATAGGAGCTTCTAGGTACATTAGGAGTTTCTTGTATTATTGACTTTTGTTTTCTTTACCAGAATCTGATTTTATCTACTTCCTTATAATAAATTTTGAAAGAAGTTTTCAAGCTACTATATATTGTAAGATTTCACTTTACTAAATTAAAGTATTTGAATTGAGTAAGACCCTTCAGTTGAATTCATTGTGTAGTCTAGATACTTAAAACATGTCTTGCATTAATTATGAACCTGTAACATAGATACAGACCTTTCACTTCTAGCCAATTTCTAATTTCATACATTGCACACAAATTTAAAAGGTATCTTTTCTTTAAATATAGTAGCATGATCAAATCTTTATTGGAATAATGAATTGAAACAATTTCTTCACTCTGAAGAAAAGTTTTCATCATATGTAGTGATATGAAATGAAATTTTGTGGTCAACCTGTTAACTGCATAGTTGTGTTTTAAATTCTACTACACAACATTTTACTCTACAAATTTTAGTGAATGTTGTGTGACATCAGTCATTTTTCATTTCAGAGACATCCAATGAAGACATGGGAATGGAGAACACAACATTGCTCATTCAGTTTGTGCTCTCGGGACTTGTTCATCTGCCCCAATGGAAAATCCCCCTTTTCCTGCTGTTCTTGGTCATCTATCTCATCACCATTGTGGGAAACCTTGGTCTGATTGCTCTCATCTGGAATGACCCTCACCTTCACATTCCTATGTACTTACTTCTTGGGAGTTTAGCTTTTGTGGATACTTGGTTATCATCTACAGTGACACCAAAGATGCTACTAGACTTTTTTGCCAAGAGTAAACTGATCTCTTTCTCTAAATGCATGATACAGTTTTTTTCATTTGTAGTGAGTGCAACCACAGAATGTTTTCTCTTGGCATCAATGGCCTATGATCGCTATGTAGCCATATGCAAACCTCTACTCTACCCAGTGATCATGACAAATAGACTCTGTGTACGTCTTTTAATATTGTCCCTTTTAGGTGGATTTATTCATGCTTTAATTCATGAAGGCTTTTTATTCAGATTAATTTTCTGTAACTCTAATATAATAAACCACTTTTATTGTGATATTATGCCACTGTTAAAGATTTCCTGTAATGACCCTTCTCTCAATTACCTGATGCTTTTTATTTTCTCTGGCTCGATTCAGGTATTCACTATTACAACTATTCTTGTCTCTTATACACTTGTTCTGCTTTCAATCCTAAAGCAGAAATCTATCAAAAGTATAAAGAAAGCCTTTTCCACCTGTGGAGCTCATCTCCTCTCTGTTTCTTTGTACTATGGCTCTCTTCTCTTCATGTATGTGCGTCCTGCATCTCCACAAGTAGATGACCAAGATATGATGGAGTCCGTGTTTTACACTGTCATAATTCCTGTATTGAACCCAATTATCTACAGTTTGAGAAATAAGCAAGTAAAAAAATCACTGGCAAAATTTTTAAGAAGAGATACTTAGATTTCACATTATGCTCTGTTATTCTCTTATTAAAATATGGCAAACTTGTGCAACCTTAATGTGGCTATTATTTTTATTACATATTTTCTTTATTTACATTTCAAATGATATTACCTTTCCTGATTTTCCCTCTGAAAACCCCTTATTCCATCCACCCTCCCTCTGCTCACCAATCCACTCACTCCTGCTTTCCTGTCCTGGCATTCTCCTACACTGGGGCATAGAGCCTTCACAGGACCAAGGGCCTCTCCTCCCATTGATGACCAGCTAGGCCGTCTTCTGTTACCTATATGGCTGGAGCCATGAGTCCCTCCATGTGTACTCTCTGGTTGGTGGTTTAGTCCCTGAGAACTCTGGGGGTACTGATTGGTTCATATTTTTCTTCCTTCTATGGGGCTGCAAACCCCTTCAGCTCTTTCAAAATTTTTTGAAAATGAATCAAACCTAGAATTGTTGTTGTTTTATATGTGCATGAATGTGATGTAGGCATACTTATTTGTGAATTGTTACATTTGATCATGGAGATGTGTGCAGAGATCAGAGAAGGTCAAATGTGTTGTATAATCACTCTTATTTACTTTCTTGAAATATTGTCTATCGCTGAACCTTGAGCTATAATCTTCACCTGCTAACCACAGTAATCTTCTTTCTCCACCTTTCACCTCACTGATATTACAAGTATGTGTGGAAGCATGATCTGTTCTTCATTGGAAGTCCTTTCCTACATTTTTCATCATGTTGTTGGGATGCAACCCTAATTATTGATCTTGAGGAGCAAGTGCTCTTTCCCACTGCACATATCCCAGTCCCCCTGAGCTAGCATTAAAAGAACTTTTGTCTCTGTATCCATTTCTTTAAAAATATTTGAAGTGAATTTTAAATTATCCAAAGATAATATAATAAAATAAATGCAACAGAAATCAAACTAAAGCTCTTTAACAGGATTGTACATTATTATGACATCATAAGTACACTAGCAATTATAGTAGTACAGTTCTTGTGAAAATAACATGACTATGATGTCATTGACAACTTGGAGACTCATAGAACATTTTCTTGTTCTAATAAGGTAGAGCTATGTCTCTGTAAACAGATGCAAACTTTGGGGTTGTTACTAAAAATATGAAAGGTCTTTCAATAAATTTTGTTGGGAAATGATGATTCGTACAACAATTCTACTCATGTTTTCCTTAAGGAAGGAGAAAGATACTGGAGTACAAATATAAGATTAAGACAGTGGGCAGGTTGTCAGAGAATGCTCTGTGGTCAGTATGCTTGGGAGTGTGAAGAGAGGCTCATTTTGCTCACCATCTGGGCTGTCCCTGACATTCTCTCTAGGTCTGTTCTTATCACCATCCAGGAAGTTTCAGTAAATCAAAACATTAACAGTTTTCGTGAAATAAATATGTGAGATATTTTATTGAGGAACTATAGTGGTGGAAGATGGAAGAAATGTTTCAATAGCTTAGTTTTTTTAAAATAGTGAATTAACTAGCATTTAAATGCATCATGTAAGAGTTTTGAGAGTGTATAGTTGAATAAACCGTATTATAAATGTATATGCTAAGCTCAAATAGTGGGAAGATATGATGTCATAGTCTCTAGTGTTTTTTGTTATTTGTTTCATTTTTGATTTTGTCTGTTTGTTTTTGACAGATGTGAAAAAGAGAAAATTATTGAAGCTTTCTATTCAAGATGACCTTGATTGCAAGTGTCATGCACATCCCAAATGCAGAATAAATGAATCATCTCAGTCCCATCTCGGTTGTTTTTTGTTTGTTTGTTTTTATCCATACACTTAAGTTGGCTAATGAGAACCTTTCTCTAGACACTACTCCTCTTATGTATATACTTTGCAAAATGTTTTTTTTGCAATGTAACAACCTTCTGTTGTTAACTTTTTTTCCTTTCCAAACCATTTTACCATATGGGTTTTGGATTAAATCTTTCTTGAATAAATTTATGTGGAGCTGTCAAGATACAGAGATGTACATATATGTATGTATTTGTGTGAATTCAGAGTTTATAGGTGATGTGATCTTATCTGTGAGCATGATTGTATTTTTAGTTATATTAAAGCATATTAGTTTCCCTTATTCTATGTTTGTTCACCCTGGAATTGTTTTAGGTCCTTTCATAAAACATAAGGTCTTGTTCTGCCATGTTGACAGGTTATGTGAACTTTAATATATGGGTTATATGGAAGAGTTTATAAATAAATACATCTTTTAAAAAAAAGATTGTGAGACTCTGATCCCCCCTTTTGTCCCATTTTTGTTCCTTAGACATGAAATGAACAATTTTGTTTCCCAATGCAAGTGGACCATGGGGGTCAAGTCTCATAAGAAAGGATTAATTAATAACATACTGAAATCTTTAAACTGTAAGACACATTGATCCTTTCTCTTTATGAGTTGACTTATTTTGACTTTCTTTTTACATTTGTGGAAAACTGGGTCTAATTTACTAGTGATATTATACATATTTTTAAGGAAATGGCAAATTTGATAAATTTTATATAGCACTTACTATAATCTCAAAGAGAATATTACTAACTTAAAGTCTTTAAGAGCTTATTTATTCTTTTTGGATCGCATTTGACGTTGTATAATACTTAATTTTGTCTACAAACTTGCTTAGATTACAGTTTAAAGTCTTCAAACACTTTCTGTCTTTTGCAACACACAGTATGGTGGTTTGTAGACAAGTAGCTTTAAAGAAGAATTCATGAAATTAACATACACATTTCATATGAAGAATGAAGTAAAGATATATTGTTCCTCTGAATCATATAATGAACATAGGAAGACTGTTGGCTTGGCATAGATGCTTCCAATCAACTCAACTTTAGTCTTTATGGTAATCAAAAGGTTCATACACCGATAAAATAATATTTCTCTTATAATTAAATGTGACTCTTTGTGTGTGTGTATATATATATCAGGAAGCATTTCAATCTTAATATTGAATAATAAAAATCATTTTTAACAAATATTATTATTGTTTTAAATTTGGAGTTTAGGTTTATAAGATTAGATCTGGTTTTAGAATCCCTAATAGAACACTCAAAGCCTCAGGAAAGGAATGTCCAACCTGCTTTGAGTTCCTGCGTACAACTTCATTGTTTTGTCCAGAAAACGTTACCTTGAAGTCATCCACCACCTTTAGCTCTTTAACCGATTCACTCCCTCACCTGCAATAATCCCTGAGAATTAAGAGCTAGAGTATGATATCGATTCCCCATGTAAAGTGGCAAATTCTGTAGTCTCTTATTCCTTACCCCTTAGCCAGTTGTGTATCTCTGTGGTACTTGCCATCTACTGCAAAAAGAAGCTTTTCTGGTGAGGATTGAGAAAGGCATTAATCTGAAGGTATAACAATAAGTCACTAGGACTCAGTTTAATACTATGCAAATTTAGGACA